>JAULJZ010149992.1:0-10173 GCA_032270985.1 Heliamphora pulchella | reverse complement strand
AATCTTAAATTAAAAAAAAAACAAAATCAAATCCTAATTAAAAGATAATTAAAAATGAAATGAATCATTAAATAATTAAATAAAATGGTAAATAATCCTTCATGTTTTGCATCAGCCGACCAAACCAGGAAAAAAGAGAGAGGTTCTTGTGTTAAGCAGCTGACAATTAACACGTACAAAACCTCATTACATCCCTATTAACAAGAATCCAAATATGAATATGCGTTTAAATACTAAGGCGCTCCCCTTAAGCATGCGCCTACATTTGGGCGTTTGAATGGAGGGCATCACATAGTACATACCCTGAAACTTTAGGTCAAATCCATTTTTGGATCAAAAAGTCAGAAAGGCTTCATGCGTTTCTTTGAATGCTCACAGGTAAAGAAGTTACTAGGGATTATAGGCTTAGATTAGCAACGTCCAATCAAGAACATTAAGATATAAAACAACGGAATTAGTTGATTGTATGATATGATTAGAGGAAAATTAGTTAAACATGCTTACACAAGACTAAATGAAAACGGGAGAAAAGAAAAGAAATATATAATACATGATACAAAATATATTATACCAAAATAAAGATAATAGAAATGATAGAGGAACGACAATAACTAAACACCTTAAGGGTATTGTATTAACACTCCTGAGGGAATGAGATAATATAAAAGATAATTAAAAATAAAATGAATTATTAAATAATTAAATAAAATTGTAAATAATTCTTCATGTTCTGCATCAGCCAACCAAACTAGAAAAAAGGAGAAAGGTTCTTGTGTTAGGTAGCTGATAACTAACACGTACAAAACCTCATTACATCCCTATTAACAAAAATCCAAATATGAATATGCATTTAAATACTAAGGCGCACTCCTTAAGCATGCGCCTACATTTGGGCGTTTGAATGGAGGGCATCGCATAGTACATACCTTGAAACTTTAGGTCAAATTCATTTTTAGATAAAAAAATTAGAAAGGCTTCATGCGTTTCTTTCAATGAGCACATGTAAAGAAGTTGACTAGGGATTGTAGGCTTAGATTAGCAACGTCCAATCAGGAACATTAAAATATAAAACAATGGAATTAGTTGATAGTATGATATGATTAGAGGAAAATTAGTTAAGCATGCTTACACAAGACTAAATGGAAGTGGGAGAAAATAAAAGATACATAAAATACCAGATACAAAATCTATTATACCAGAAAAAAGATAATAGAAATGATAGAGGAACAATAATAACTAAACACTTTAAGGATAGCGTATTAACACTCCCGAGAGAAGGACATAATATAATTTTAATTAAGGTTGTGAATATAGTTTCACTTAATGTGATTAGTGCCTACGCCCACCAAATGGATGAAACAGTCCAAGATATACCGACATGAAAAAAGATAATTATAGCTAGAGATTTCAATTATTACGTAGGAAATAAAAACAAGGATACAAAAGGGACCTTGGTGGATCTGGTTTTGGTGATTGAAATGAAGCTAGTAAGGGTATTCTAGATTTGCTGCAACTTTTGATTTTATAATTACTAACACTTTTTTCAAAAAAAGAGAACACAATAAATTTTAAGATTGGGTTAAATAAAAGTTAAATAGATTACTTTCTTGATAGAAACGTAGATTTCTAAATATGTAATGATTGTATAGCCAGACAACTCTTTCATCTTCCTAATTATTTGATTAACCTAATATTGGCATAGACTACCACCCTTTGCTATCGTTCTCCCAAAAGCATTTCGAGACGCCAAACTTCAAGGTTTTGAAAATTCAAACAAAGTTAGAATCTTCAAAGAGAAATGCATCAACTTTTGATAGACAGGGATTTATCTGAAATAGACTACACGTCTTTTGATAAATACATAAAATGTAGAGTGAAATGTATCAACTTTCATAGTATTACTATATTACAAACAGGAAACACTACGGAGTGACTACCAATCCAACATACCTAGTTTAAAAAAATTTATAAATAAATTATATTCAAAAACAAGCCACAAGGGGTTTGTATACCATATGTATGCAATCAAGCTATACACCTCCCCAAAGGACAGGTCCTAATAGCCAAAAAGAAAAACGATGGAACAAAGTCATGTTATGGTGGCCTATATTACACGAACTCCTTTAAATGTACACAAGTACCAGCATCGAACACTCGACACATAAAGGGTACGTAGGTACAATATGTGACTGGTATGTGTACCAAGACATTCCACAACGCGTGTCTATGTGAAACATAGACAATTGAGATCTCTAATTCATAACGTTACTTTACCCTAAACAATAAAAGCAGAATATTAGGAAATATGAATACTTTGATGCTTTCCCATGTCCTTGGATACAAAAATTAGATACATCCAATGTTTAGATACCTAACCATATTTGACACTCATACCCAAGTCCACATAACATAGACATTGAGATCTCTAATTCCTCATAAGTATGTTTGTTCCTTTCATATTATGTGCTCGAATTCAACCATGGGGCGCCAATTTCTAAGCTTTAAGGAACCCCCCAGACAGTGCTGCGAATAAAACAAGTTAATCATTGACATCTCAATTGACTTGTTTAAAGCTCATTTATTAGGACGCTTAGGAAGCAAACGAAGACTGAGTGGACCCAAGCTCGGTTCGAGATGACACTTGAACACAAGGAATTGTCAGTTTATTAACTTTGTTTTTTTATCCTTGGTGTTTGTGCAAATTATCTATCTGACTAACAAAACTTTAGTAATAGAAAAAGTATTGTTTAATATTTTGTCCACAAACCTCTTTTCTTTCTCTCCAACACGTATCAATCTAAGCTTTATGTTTTCTTTCCAAGCTTGACCTCAACTTTTTTTATAATATCAAGTTAAATCAAGCTGGACTTCAGTTCTCATACACCCGACAAGCCAAGCTCAAGCTCGATTCTTAAGCTCCACTACAACTCGAGTCGTGCACAATCTCAATTAATTTTCATCCAGCCGAGCTTGAACACTCTATATTTCATCTCAGCGCATTTACAACTCATACACTACTCCTAAAAAGACATCCAAAACGAGCTTGAGCTCAACAAAATTTCCCCCAGTGGAGCTCAAACACTATATGACTCGGCCGGCTTACTTACAACCCTGCTCCTGAAAAGACATCTACCTTCAGTAATCTGCCAATTCCTCATCTTTGCGACACATGCAACACCTTTAACAGAGTAATAAATTATATACATTAATAGTATTTTCAGGTAGCAATAAGTTCTTGGTAGCAGCACTAAAAAAAGGGGTTTTGCAGCTGGAATTAAAAGTTTAAGTTACATTGAAAGTTTGAATTAATAACAGGATGGAAGAAAAACAAAAAACAAAAGACAAATAAAGAAGCGGAGAATTCCCATCCTAACATTTCGTTCACCCAATTTGTTCAAAGAACTGATGAAACTCGATCAACTGGATCTACTGGCCGGGACACTTGAATCTATTCCAACGCAAACAAGCTAATCTCCAATTGTATGATCTTCCGCTGCTTTTGTTCTTATTGCTCTCGCCTGTCACTACACCACCTCAACAGCTACGACTGGAACTGGAACTTGAACTAGAGCCGGAGCTTGGGCGAGAGGATCGTGTAGCAAAAAGTGATCCTCATGCTCTCCATAGCCATCCAAAAGAAGCACTAAAGTCTCGATTTGGGTGGGAATAAAGCCAAGGGAAAGGAGACAAATTGGTCGCTGCGAAAGCGTGGCCTAAAATCTGCTTAGAATCCTCGCACATCTGCACAAAATCCTTCACATGTATTGTCATGATAGGCCACCAGAGTCCTGCCAATAGAATTTTTCTTACTATGGCTTCAGGTCCTCCCATGGCCTTCAGCAACTCTTGGTGTGCCTCTCACATCACATCAGAAGCTTATTCTAAATACACAGACGGAGTATGTAGGACAGAACGACCATATTGGTTGAGTGAGTGATCGTATGCAGCTGAGGCAGATTGACCAAGGCAAAATTATGGCTCAGTAACATAATCATTTTTAACATGTACACAAAAAGTTCAAGCACTAGGAAGATATCAAAATTCGCTGCACTAGAAAATTTGGTAAATTTGTTGTACTACATGCTGCACACTACATGTTAAACCCATCTTATGGTCTCTTAAGGATATCATATTACTTATTTCATTGTTGGTGACCTCTATTGCAAAAATTTAACACTATTTTTGCTAGTCATAGTATTAGCGGATACCCTGTCATCTATGAAGCATGCACACTTCCAAATAGGCCTCGTACGTGTATCGAATATGTATCAAATACATATACACGCCCGATACGAAAGGATATGAATCCGATACGCCAAATAAATATCTAACAAATTTTATTTTATTTTTTGGAATTTTGGATATAGCCTATATTACATGGACTCTTCTAAGTGTATAAAGTACTCGTGTCGAACGCTCAACAATATGATAAGGGTATGAGATATGTGTCCGACATTTTTATTTAGATATTCACCTAGAAAACATATTTATAAATTCAATATTACTATATAACAATGCATAAACTTGAATAAATTGCATCAAATGCTCGACGCAACCGTGTAAACACCGTTAACCATTTCATCCTAAAATAATAATAAAAATATATTAATGAATATGAATATTTTATCAATATCCTATAATCCTTGATATAAGAATTAGATGAATCCAACTATTAAACGCATACTCACACCTGGCAGTTATACCCTGTCCATGTAACATAGATACAGGCTGGATACGTGGGGGATACGCGAGAGATATGGGAAGGATACGACAGGAATAAGCAAGGTTCCAATTTTTTATATTTTTTGATTTTTGGCGTATCTTTTGATTTTATTTCTTAATTTGTTATATATTTTACTATGTTAATTATAATACGTAATAAAATTGTGATTTATCCTTCCTTGTTGGTTGCAATATTCCATCATAATGTTGTGATTGCTTGTCTTGTATTGAATACTCAACTGTAACAATGAAATGAATTCCTACTTTTGGTTATAATTTTATATACAATACAATACCAAAAATCATAAAAATGATGTTTTTTTTATAAGCATATACTAGCCGTATCCGTCTACTATTTTTTTGAATTTTGTCATACCACATATCTCTATCCGTATCTTATTAGTATCTGTATCCGTGCTTCCTAGCCCGTCATTGTGCCAAAGAAAAAGTTGCACAAAGAGCAACAAATTCAATGATCGAGGCCAATGCTAAAAGCATGGTCAAAGAAATTATCACTTCACCAGCAGACCAACTAAGCACAATAATACCACATTAAGGATTCTAGAAAAACAACAGGATTCATATTTAATGCACATGGTTGATCTATTAATTATCTCATGATATACTTATATATTGACTCTTCAAAATAGGTGAAGTGCTTGTGCCCACACATTGAACTCTTAGGGTAAGGGCTAATTGCCTACATATCAAGTTAGGCATGCATTCTACAAATATGTCCAAGAAGAAGGGTTTACTATGATTATGCATAAGACTCCATTTATATGCATAAATAGTTTTCTATTATTTTGAAAACCCTATTTTATCCTAAATAAATTAAACAAATACTTGAGAAATCTAAAATGTGTCAATCCTTGAACATGAGAATTAGTTGAATCTAAGATCTAGATACACAACCACAATCAACTATCTTACCCGAGTCCATGCATTGCAACCTAGACATTGACAAAAGGTGACAAACCAAAAAAATTCAAATACCGAGGATTAATTTCCAATATCTTACTTCTAAGAGGTTAGAGTATTGCAATTCATAAAGCATATGAGGCCCACCGAGTCAAGAAGTCAAATTATACAGAACAACTATGGCCATGACTTGCCCATAATCCATTAACATAGGAAGGGGAATGCTTAGATTTTTGAAGCGATGAGTGGTATGCTTGTGTTCACAGAAATCTTCTTCTTGATAGAAAGTAATATGTCTAGTTATTCTGAAGTCTTGGCTCATTTACAAAAATAATAAGCTTTTTATCACATTTATGACATAAAACGAGGAGAACGTTTCAACGTTCCAAAAGACAAATGAAGTAACACATGTAATGGCATGCTGCCAATCGTTAGTTCACCATACCATAACAATGAAACAAAAAAAGTTATCATAAGGTACTTACAACTAGCAGTTTGTTGTCCAAGCTTTGCCATGTCCCAAACCTGTAGGAAACAGTTTGGAAATTAGCAAACAACAAAGTGGTATTAAGAAACCAAAAAACGAAAAACAAAAAGGGTACATTTTCACACAGAATCCGCAACCTTCAGAGATGAGTCCGAAAATCCACCAGCAACCAATGATCCATCATAGGATATTGATGAACAGTTTAGGCTAGAAAATTTGACATAAAGATTAGCAATAAAGCACAAAACAGCAGTTTGCAAATACAAGCTCAATATTCAAATGTGAAAATTTGACCAAGATACATACCCATTATGTGTATTAATAAATGTATAGAAGCTGACCGATGGCAGAGCCACACTGCTTAACTGTACACGGTTTCGCAGATCTTCAAGAATAGAATGCTCTACCTCTGCTGGCCTGAGATGATAAGAATACAACATTAGTGAATAGCATGTCATAACAGTTACAGCAAAATAAGCATATTATAGATTTCTGATCCCTAGACCTAGGTGAAACCCATCGAAAAAGGCTTCTCTCACCATAGGCAGCATAATAGCATAACATCATGTCAATAATAAGGATCAATGTCTAGATTCCTTAATTATAAAAGCAAGTATGAATTGATCCCAAAAAAATATTTAATGCAAGTACGATAAAAATCTAGGTCATGGCATTGCAGAACATTTCCCATCCTTTGGAACATGGCAACATGTGATACAAAAGGATAGTGTTCTTTCCCGAGCTTCTTTTCCCTTTTTTCTCCTCTTTAAACGCTCAAGTGAATGTGGGCTCTTGTGCATGCAGAATCCTATGTAAATTTAAGTTCTAACCGCTCGGCATCTTTTTACAACAGGAATGTGCCTTTCATTAAATATGGATGACTTCATAAGCTTAGAAGATATTCATGTATAGTAACAAAATCCCACTCCAACACAGAATAGCAGCCAGAAAAGGAGGGGCAGGGAAGAAAGAAGATCAATTAACTATTTCAAAAATCCTAATTAATATTTTGGTTGAGTTCCTAAACACGTCAGAGGCATCAGCCTAGACATTGTATAGCTTTAAACGGATATTTTTAGATCACCTATTTCGAAATAGCTTTAAAATCCTAGTCTTCTGCATGTCCACAGGACATGAACAAAGACAGGAGATCCATTCAGAACCTCGTGCTCTTAATTTAAGTCTCCTATGTTGCAAACCTACAATCTTTTGATTTTGTGGTTTTTGGTGAGCCTCAAATTTGGGCATTATTGTTACATTCTTCTACAGCCAAACGCATAATTGTTGGCGCGCGCGCGTGTTTTGTTCTTCTGTTGTACAAGCAACCTATAAGATGGGGGATGAAGATAGTGTTCAAGCTCCTTTAGAATTCCAGCAGCACAACTAAGTGTTTCAATCCCCAGATTCCCTACAAGCTAAGCTATACTGCATCTTGAACAACATTGTTGAAAATCAAAATGAACTTAGTTAAGGTAAGAGATACATCATTATCATTTGGTTCGGTTTTGAGAACATAAATGATTTCTTTAATAGTTGACATCAAACTTCTTAGGTATCAACTAAGTAGCATGGACACGGACACGCGATGCGACACGGACATGCCAACACATCGATTTTCAAAAAATACAGGACACGATACGTCGACACGTTTAAAATTTATATTTCTATATATTTATTATATGTCAAATATACAAATAATTTATTTTGTGGTAATTGAAAATATACAACATATTACTAATAAAGTTACAAAATCTTATAATTCAGTGTGCAAAATTTGTGTTTCAAATAATACAAAACATTTTTATTAAAAGAAATTTCTCACATAGGACATGTTCAAAGAGTTCAAGGGATTCGCTGAAATGTCCATCAAGTGTAAAAAAATTGTATAATAATATACATTCAATTTTTCAACTAAGGCGTGTCTAAAAAGCGTCGAACACGGATTTAGGATTGTCCAAAAAGTGTTTGAATAGTATTGTGTCCGTGTAGTGTCGTGTCCGACACGATACACCTCTTTCAGAGAAATGTCCATGCTTCTTAGGGTATCAATCAATGAATCTCCTAGACACATAACCACAACAAAGCTCATGCCACTCTATGGGATTCATCAGTGTGATCCCAGAAGGCAACCAATTCAAATCATATCCATAAATACAAACTCAATGCAGCTAACAATATGCACTTAGCTTAAAGGAAATGAAAGAAGTATCTGAATAGATTAAACTTCAACAGGAAATGCGTAAAACTGTAATGCACATTCCATAATCTTCCCTTTATGGAAAACATAAAGGGCATATTTCATGCCATGCATATTTACGCATTTCCTATTGAAGTTTAATCTATTCAGATACTTCTCTTCCAGAAACACAATCCATGCATATTTAGCATTTACAGCGAATTCCTAAAAATTTCACCTAGTTATTAATCATTTTTTAGCGTTCCCCAGTGGTTTTCTTCTAAAACTGTTGGAAACATCTATGCAACTTTTTCAAAATAACTTTCAACAAACTGCTTCTCTCCCAAAAATTGATTAAATTAAGACCAGTTAAATACCAATTCCAGCAATATCAAGCACTTCAGTTTCGAGTGATCAATAACCTTTTCAACCAACTATAACACCAACCATCTTTATAAACCTTCAACATAACTACCATCAAAACGGTTTCGAAGAAGAAGCAGAAGCAGCAGGAGGAGAGGGACGTATGGGAAATCAATTAGATATCAAAGCAGCAAACCACTTGGATCCCTGAATATAGAAGTGCACATACACATGCGTGCCCACACACATGCACTCACACACGCACACACCCCTCCCCAGCACACACGCACCCACACTCCTGCCCACACACAAAATCTCCTAAAGCAAAGCAGCTGTTATCAACAAAAAACCAATATCCCCGGGGAAAATCACATAAAGTAGCTAAAATAAATAAATAAAACAGGAAATCTGAACCGTGGATTTTGAACTATACATTACTGGCAAAGTAAGCTCCGGTTTTACACGTGGTGCTGCAGAAACAGTATTGCCCTCAGTACGAACAGCATTCCCCGTAGCACTAACCACCTTGTCCTTTTTCATCTTTTTGAGGGAGGCACCTTGCTTCCCTCCCTCCACCGCTCTTTTCTGAGAATGATAAAAATATAAATTTCAACCAAAAGACAAAGAGATGGTAAAACATCAGCAATCAAGGATTATTAAATGATGGAAAATTAAACACAAACACACAGAGAAAGAGACCGGAAGAGAGAGAGAGAGAGAGAGGAGCATATTTTCAACCTTGCTCTCCTCCAAGTCTCCTTCCTTAGCTTCTCCTTCTGCCTTCTCCAAATCTGAAAGCAAAGTTCCTGCCTTCTCCAACCTTTCTTCTAAAGAGTCTTCAAGCAACTGCCGAAAATTAAATGGTTAAAAACAAAACAAGAAAAGAAGGGGTGAAAGTTTTTTTTTTCTTTGTTCTTATTTTGTGGAGTAAGGGAGATTTCTTGAAAAATAACATTTCAAACAGAAAAGCAATATCACAACAGACAGAAGGAAGAACATCTTCATCAACTAGGAGAAAAGGATTACAACGTTTAAAACAAAAAAGAACTTTTGAATTTCCAACACAGCGAACTAATAGACATAGAAACCTAGCTTAACTCCATAAATCATTCAATGCAAGCAGCAAAAGCATTGCAACAGCTCTCTTTATCCAGAAAGCAAACAAAAGATGGAATTCCAGATTGAACAGATGACCAACCTACAATAAGACAAAAAATAAAATTCCTAATTCCATTTTCTTACAACGAACTAAAAGGATGTATCTAAGCAGCCAAGGCCAAGAGCAACCAAGAGTAGTCCTATCTGCGTAGAAGGATTCGACAATCAGAATGTGAGTGGGCAGGAGATCAATAGACACAGAAACAAAAGACCAAAAGGAGCAGAAGGCACTCAATTATTTATGTGAAATCAAGGAGTAAGAGGTTACAATTTTACACTTTCCCGAAGAGAGCTCAAAGCAATAAGATGAAAGATGGGATAAGATGCTAACCTTAACACATAAGAT
>JAULJZ010149990.1:0-10174 GCA_032270985.1 Heliamphora pulchella | reverse complement strand
AGAGGTCTACTAGAGTAAGCAGACCTACAGTTAGATATTCACCCTCATTGCATTACCTACTATTGACAGACAGTGGTGAGCCAGAATGCTTTGAAGAGACTTTGCCGACAGAGGCAAAGAGCGAGTGGAAGCGTGCAATGGATGAAGAGATGCAATCTCTGTCATCTAACAAAACTTAGAATTTGGTTCAGTTGCCCAAGAGTAAGTCGGCATTGCAGAACATGTGGGTCTACAGGCTGAAAGAAGAAGCTGATGGGAGCAAGCGGTATAAGGCAAGGCTGGTAGTCAAAGGTTTCCAGTAGAATTCGGGAATTGACTATACGAAAATATTTTCATCAGTTGTGAAAATATCCACCATTATGACAGTTCTGAATATAATGGCTACATAAGACTTGCATCTGAAGTAGTTATATGTCAAGACAACGTTTCTCCATGGTGATCTAGAGGAAGAGATCTACATGTGTAGCCACAAGGGTACTCGGTTAAAGGGAAGGACATGGTATGAAAACTGAAGAAAAGCTTATATGGGTTGAAACAAGCACCCAAGAAATGGTATAAGCGGTTTGACAACTTTGTGGCAGATACACGATTCAGTAGATGCTATGGTTACCATTGCTGCTATAGCAAGAGGTTTGCCAACTCGTATGTGATTCTCCTATTGTATGTAAATGACATGCTGATTGCAGGATCCAACATGGATGAGTTTATAAATTTCAAGGCATAGTTGTCCCAAGAATTTTCTATGAAGGATTTGGGAAAAGCCAAACGGATGCTCGGGATGAGGATCAACAGGGACAGAAAGAGTCGGAGGTTAAAACTTTTGCAGTCAGAGTATGTTGAAAAAATTCTGTAGCGTTTCAACATGGAAGGTGTTAAGCCTGTTAGCATGCCTTTGGGAAGTCACTTTAGACTTTCAAAGGAACAGAAAGCTATCACAGATGAGGAAATGAACTACATGGCAAAGGTACCGTACGCGTCAGCTGTGGGCAGTTTGATGTATGCTATGACTTGCACGAGGTCGGACATCGCGTATGCAGTGGGAGTTATGAGCAGATTCATGTCAAATCCGGGCAAAGAGCACTAGGAAGCAGTTAAGTGGATTCTGAAGTATCTCACGGGTACCACGGGATATGCTTTATGTTACGAGGGCTCGGCGATTCAGCTGAAAGGGTTCGTGGATTCAGACTTAGCTGGGCACATTGACACAAGAAAAGTACAACAGTGTATGTGTTTACCTTCGGTAGTGTAGCGATAAGCTGAGTTTTCAAGTTGCAAAAGATAATGACAATCTCTACCATTGAGGCAGAATATGTTGCAGTCACTGAAGCGTGTAAAGAGCTGATTTGGCTAAAGGGTTTCTTGAAAGAATTAAGAAGAGGTCATGACAAGTGTCAGTTGTATAACGATAATCAGAGTGCTATACACTTGGCAAAGAACTCGGCATTTCATTCAAGGACCAAGCATATTGATATAAAGTATCACTTTATTCGGTCTCAACTGGAAGATGGACAGTTCAATTTGGAGAAGGTTCGTACGAACGAAAATCCTGCAGACATGTTCACAAAGGTTGTGACAGTGGAGAAGTTGAGGGACAGTTCAGCTTCTGTTGGTCTTCGGGCTTAGAAGACAAAAGGGTTGACTCACATAGGACTTGGGATTTCTAGATTGCAGAAGACTTGGAGTGATTTTACTTCAAGTGGGATAATTGTTGAGAGTGAAGAAAAATCTCTCTGTTTAGTGATCGCTCGAGAGTCCGCTCGAGCGGGCCTTGCACGCAATTGGTTTTGGGCTGGTGACAGCTCGAACGACCAGGGGGCCAGAGCAAGTGGGCTTGTACGGAGGTGATCTCCGGCTAGTGACCGCTCGAGCGAACAGGGGTTCGCTCAAGCGGACCGTCGTGGAACAGTTTTAGCTGTGCGGCGACTAGGTTTATGTTTTAACTAAAGGGCCTTTTATAAAAAATGCGGTATGTCATGTTTTAGGTGGAGAGAAACGTCAAGATTATGATTTCTCTTGTAATTCTCAGATCAATAGTAAAAGTGTGAACCCGTGGACGTAGGCACTATTGCGGAACCACGTAAAAACTTGTGTGTGCATCATTGGTTGTTTTCTATTCTCGTTTTTGTTTATGCTCGCTTGTGACTTGGTTGTGTTATTTATCAACGTGACTTGTGGGTTGAATTTAGTCGAGTTGTGACTTGAAATTCACAACACTATATTAAAGTATGATTTTTTTTTTTATTATGTTTACTCTTTTATATATACTCATAAATTGTTTCATACATGAACGCTCACATTACTAAAAACTAAGTAACAACATTGATAAAGATATGTACAAGAAATATATATCTCATTTTTTAAATTAAAGTATGAAAAACCATGCACACTTAGCATTTAAATAAAAAAAAGCTAAGGCCTATTGGCATTAAAGTATGACTAAAAATGCCAAAAAATCAAGGTTGTTCATTTGGGAAAAAAAAGAAGTTAAAAAGCTAAAAAATCAAATTAAAATACAAACTTCTAGATCTATTCAAATTCTCACAACTTTTAAAATATAATAATACATCTTATTTATAATTTATTTACTATTACTACCAATTACATATAATTATTAATATCAAATATATAAAATGATCAAATTATCTATTTTGAACAAAAAGCTAAAAAATTAATTTTTTACCGAAACAAACAACTTTCAAAAAGCTAACTTAAAAGTTAATTACCAAACAATTTACTTTAAACCCAATTTTGTTTGTCATTAAACAAATATAATAAATTTATCATATGTAATAATTTTCCCACACTCTACATCAAGGTATGAGAATTGTTTTTATTATATTAAAATTTTTCTATATATATATATTGAGAATTTTTCCATACATAAATTCTCATTTTATTAAATATTAAGTAATAAAATTAAAAAATAATAAATGAGAAGTTTCTCATACTCAGGTTTAGGAATCGAAAATTTTATACACTCTCAATTAAGATAAAACTGATAAATTTTTAATGTTACTAAGACTTTACCAAATCACGTGTTACGAATTTTCAACTCGGTCTAATTCGTTTTTAGTTTTGGTAAATCTGTGGCAAATATTTTGTTCATATTATATATTTTATTCGTTGATATTTTGAAACTTATTTTTTTGGAGTTATGAATTTAATATTGTAGGGTCACGCAAAAAGATCAGAAAACATCAAAAATAGCTCGCAGGGTTAGACCGCCTGCCTGACCGCTCGAGCGGTCTATTGAGCGGTCCATTGCCCCTTTCGGTTGTTTTGTCATCTGTAACAATTTTTTGAAGAACAGGCTTCACCGCTCAAGTGGTGAATAGATCGCTCGAGCGGTCATCGACGAGACAACGTTTAATTGCAGCAACAACGAGGGTTTTGGCAGGCTCCTATAAATAGGAAACCAGGGTTTCTTGTTAGGGTGCCTTATTATTATATTGTAAAGTCCTTGCCGTCATATAGAGTCCTTGATATTATTCTATCATTCTCGCAAGTTAATTTACATATGCGCAAGCCAATCTACAACGATTTGATGATTCATTAGTTTTCGATCATTCAAGCCAATCATTAAGTCAGTCAAAGCTTCAACAATTAGTTTGGATTCATGGAGTCGCTTAAGAGGATTCTCAAATGTTAAAATCTGGTTGAGGAGTCCGTCAGCATTGAAGTCCGGTGGTGGGTTCCGGCGGCGGTCAAGTACAGGGGTTGGTGTACGTAGATTCGAAAGGAGTAGATTTTCAAACATTTGATTGTGGGTGCAACATCGGTTTGTAAGATTCTCTTGTAACCAACGATCTTATAGTGTTTGATTTCTTAGAGCCGGAGTGATCTCGTGACTTTTATTCAGTTTTAGATTTTTCACGTAAAAATCGTCGTCTCCTGTGTAATTGTGGTTGTTTTATTTTTCTGCTTGTGTGTTTAATTATTTTAGACTTATTTGCAGCGTTTAGTTTATTTAAAAAAATTAATTAGTGCAAATCAGTCTACAAATGAAAATTTTCATCATGCAAATTAAGTCTTGTGTACCATTCAATTAAGATTAGCCATTTTATAACTGTGTTAAGAATTTTCTATGCACTTAAAAAAGAAAACTGAATTTATTATTAAAGTAAAACTAAAAAGATTATCATTTCTTATAATTTTGCAGAACTGATTTTTGAGACATTTCATATTTTTTTCAAATAATAAAAACAATGATGTAATTAAATTATTCAATACAATAATACTTGTAGCTACATGAAAAATTTCATATGCCTTGCATCAAAGGATGAGAAATTCTTCATTCTCTTATAAAGATAAAAAATAAATATGGCATTATTTTTTCTTGGATCATACATTAAAACAAACATGACATATTTCTTATTTGTGAGAATTTTCTCATACCCTATTAAGTATGTAAGGTTTTTCATTATATAATATATATGTAAGAATTTTCTCAATATTAAGTAACAATATTGAGAAAAATATATATAAGAATTTTCTCAGCTTAGGGTAAGAGAAAATTCATCTCCATTAATTAAGATTTAATTTAGAGATTTCTAATATTACTAAAATTTTGCCAAACCATGCAAACTAAGTCTTGTGCACCAATCAGTTATGGTCAATTATATAAAATTTTTTTACGCCATTCTACTTTGTTAGGAACTATGTGTTTAGTTAGATTCAATAAGTGCTATATTTTTTCTTATTACCGTGTGATCCTATATCACTTTATGTCTACTACCCATAGAATTATATTAAAAGTAACCTTATAATTTTTCTTTACTGTTGCATCTATTAGTATATGTTGTATGTGTCTAAATCAATTTATTATATTTTTTTCTTAATTTATCTTCTATTACAAAAAATTTACATAATTGAGTTTTAAGACTTCGTATTTTTTTTTAAATAATCACAAAAGTATCGATGTAATTTATTTTTTCAATACGAAAGTGTTCGGCTCGAAAAAGTTATGTTACATTCGACAACGAATTTTCTGAACTTATCAAAATAGTGCCGATTTAGTGATGAATTAGGTTGTTGTCAATAACAGTTGTTGGCAATTTTATATTTTTTTTATAGTAATGTCAAATATTTTTAGCAACGAATTTAAAAAAATAAAAACAAATGATGAGTGACCCTTAATGCGACGGTCGCAAAAGTGTCCAATTCTATATATATATATATATATATATATATATGAGTATTTATTAGGAGAAAATTAGATCCAATTCTATATTAATTATTGCTAAGATATGGTTAATGAAAATAAAGATATGACATATGAGTAGTTATGCATTTAATTGTATTAAATGCTTTTAATTATTTTTAACTAAGGATATTTAATTTACTAGTTTATATTATTTAGAGTACAATATTCTGTTTAAAATTATAAAGAAATTTAATAAAAATACTTAAAGTACAATTCAATCGCGCTGAATATACAAATCTTTTATGCATGGAATTTGTAAAGAGAAATTTATATCTTTTATGCTTGTTTTGATAGAAAATATTTTCTATATTTTTTGGTGTTTAGTACAACAAAATCAAAGTCAACCAAAAATTATTTGATTTTAGCAAAAAATATTTTATATTTTTTTATGTTTAAAAGTATTTTTCACTTTTATCGTTTCACTTTCGTCACCAGCACCACAATTCCACCAACACTGCCATCATAACCACTCCATCACCTCCACCACTGCCGCCACCATCGACAATTTGGGGTTGGAGTGTTAGGGGTTAGGATTGGGAGTCGACGGTTGAGGGGTTGCGAGTTTAGGTCTAGAGGTTGGGATTATGGTGTTTCGGGGTTCTACAGGTCAAGGGTTTAGAGTAGGAGTTGCTGTTCAAGGGTTCGAGGGATTAGGATTTCGAGGATCGAGGTTCTTGGGATACACAATTGAGGGGCGATTAGGGGTTTGAGTTTGGGGCAAGTTGGGGCTTCGGTGTTTTAGGTTTCCAAGGCATGAGAGTCTATGGTTCGAGGCTTCGTGGGTTTGGGAATTTAGGAGTCTAGGGTTATGGGGATTCGAAGTTCAGGGATTAGAGGTTGGGGGCAGGGTTTCAAGGGTTGTGGGTTAGATTTTGGTGTTTGAGGACCAAAGTTGGGGTTGGCATGGTTTGGGGGTCCAAGGGTTGAAGGCTAGGAGTCGGGGGTTAGGGGTATGTTGGTCCAGGGGTGCGAGGGGTGGGGGTTAGGGTCCACGGTTTGGGAGTTGGCGGTCTTAGGGTACAGGGTTAGGGTTAAGGGGTTTAGATCTAGGGGTTTGGGGTTAAGGTTATGATGTTTTTGGGTATTTAGGTGTTTAGGAGTTTAGAGGTTCGAGGTTAGTCTTTGGGGTTCGACTGTTTATGGGTGGGGGTTAGGGTTTAGGGTTAGGAGATTAGGGTTCGAGAGTGGGGTTTTGGGTTTTGAGGTCGAGGACCGAAGATCAAGGGTTTAGAGTTTAGGGTGATTGGTCGAATTTTAGAGTATGGGATCCGAGGGCTAGATTTGGGGTTTGAAAGTTCAAGAATCTGAGATTTGAGGGCCACAATTAAAAGTTAGGGGTCAAATGTTAGAGGTCAAAGTCCAAAGTCGAGATTGGGGGTTAGAGTCCAAAGTCAAGATGGGGGGTTTGGGGTTCAAGGGACAAGAGTCAAGTGTGAGATCCGTCTCAACTATTTATTTATTTATTTTTATTGTTTTCTCTCTCTCTATATATATATATATAAAATAATGATAAATATAGATAGATAGAGACAAAACTAAAAGAAAGAGAAAGGAAAGCTGGGAGAGAATTTAGGCGCGAGAGATCTGTAAAAGAAAATGGAAGAAGAAGCTGCTGGAGGACTTCAACAGCGTAGGGACGAACAGCTAGATTTTGGTTTTAATATGAATATGTAAGTTATATTATTAACTTTTATATTGATTTATTTAGTTTCTTTTACTGATTTTGGGGGAATACTTCGGCTATGTTTTCATTTAAAAATTTTCTTCATTATATTATAATATTTGGGTTAGAATTATATTATTACAAGAAGATTACTTTTATATTTTTCTATCATGAAATGGGTATACAAAATATATTTAAAGTGGTTATTGTATTTATTGAGAGGAAAAGTAATTATAGAGCATGTTTGAATACATTCATAATATTTGATTTATCATCTTATTCCGTAATTGTGATATTTTGATTATGATATATTAGGTTCAAAGACGAAAATAAATACTGCTATTTCATTTAAAGAGTAATTTTGTGAAAAATTCTTCATTAAGGTGAGTATGCTATTTTATAGAATTGGAAATTAAAATAGTACTTTTATGCTATACTAAGCAAATGTTAGAATATAACTATTATTTTAATTAAAATATATGCTTTATTGAAATATTATTTTGAAATGAATCAAGATATTTGAAAAGGTTTATAAAAAATGATTTTGGTGGTTCAAGGAGATGCCATTGTTGTTAAATGTCTAGGAGGTTACCTAGTGTTGTGATTATGTTGTGGGGTCAAAACGGTATCGTTAACAACTATTGATTGTGAGGTTAAACAACTATTTGACATATTTGATGAATTCAATTTTATTGTTATGAAATTTGATAGTTAAAAATATTATTCCGTGATATCAAGAAAGTAACAAGTAATGAGGTTTGTGAAATTATTATTATCTATTATGAGATTATGTTGAATTAAAATTGTCCTTGATTCACAATTGTTTTACTTATTTATGTTTTTATAGATAGTAACCCTCACTAAATTTTTCAGGTTATTAGAATAAATGTCTGGTCCACTACGAGATGTTCTAGATGACTATATGATCAGGGGTTAAAGTAGTTGGAGTCAAGACTTTGTATATATTTTTTTATTTTTGTAAATCCTGTAAATATGTACATATTATTTTAGAACATATCTTGACTCGTGAAGTTTTTAACTCGATAAAATAATATTTTGTTATTTTGCAAAATTAATTGTGAAAACCTATTTATTTTATAATTGTTTTTTGTGACATTCTGTAGATTAAAGTGTTATATCAGAGGTCGAGGGTCACCGCCACTACAGTTGCCATTGTCTCCACTACCACTATCGACTCCAAATACTATTAGCACCTCCTACTACCACCATTACCACGTTCACCAATATTAATAGTATCATATCTATTAGTTCTATTAATTTTAAAGTTGTAATTAAATACATGAAAATATTTTTTAATTTTTTAAAAATATTTTTTCTAATAATTCTTTTTTTTTGGTTTGGAAACAAACCAACCCTTATTACACATGAGCGTGTGAACATCTTAAAACTATAAATTTTGGAATTTGTTATTTTTTTCAACCTTTCTAAAAATGTTAGTTCCTAGTGGTAGAGGGTAATTTTGGGTTTTGGGTTCCCTGGACCACGCAACCATTTGTCGCCGCCGTCTACTACGAAGAATCCCTTCTTTGACGAGTTTCGTTTCTCCGCGCATACCGAAGTTTCCATGCTCTTCTCTCTCTCTCTCTCTCTCTGCGCGTAATTTTTGCTCAAAATGGTTTTATAATAATTTAAATTTTAAAATTTTATGAGAATTGCTACATAATTACTTTTTTTTTCTTCTTTATTATTTTTTATTTTGAAATTTTATTATTCTTAAACACTCATAATTTTTAATTAACACATTTTATTGTTATAATTTATTTTATAATTATTTGTATTATATGACTTCTTTTTAAATATTTTTATACAATAGCTGATATTATACACAAATCACGTGATACAAATACTAATATATATATTTATACTATTATAATAAAAAAATATTAGGTACAATACAAAATTTTAGTAAAATTATGTTTCATTACTATTTACTTTTATTATTGAGAATAAAAATAACTATTCCATTTAATTAAAAAAGAATTATAAATAATTTTTTACTATGTACCCACTTCTTATATAAGTTTTTATTTTTTATTTATTTTTATTTTTTTAAAATATTGCTGACCCTACTAATCATTAAAAAAAAATGCAATCGCATTGGGACCCCCACAAGTCTAGTATTTATATATTGGAACCGCGTAGACCTTGTCAAGAGCTCACATGTTCAATAGGAAGTGATCAGACAAGTCTGTGAAATTTCGTGTCTGTTCATTCAGAATTCTCTCGTCTTCCCAACCATTTCATTCAGAATTTGAAGTCTTTATGGGCTTCTGATCACCCACACCACTTCACCAATAACGAAATTCGAGATGGGTGAGAACAAGAAAGAAACGTCGTCAATGGTGGCGATGTTCTGTGCTCTGTTCTTCACTGCAACTTTTCATGTCACTTTCTCGGCTGCCAAACACCATCATAATCACACAACGGTGCAGACCCAGTTGCCCAACCGGTTTGGATCCTCCTTGGTTTTCCCTGTTGAAGGAGATGTCTTTCGTTATGGGTATGCAATGCTTAATTCTTCTGACTTTCATTTGATATGTTTTGTTGATTTAAATTTTCGGAGATTCCTAGGTTTGGGTAGTTGCCTGGATTAGCTGTTTTTTTTTCCTCCCCCTTTTTCCTCACCATTTTCTATTTATCTGGGTTTCTCAATTTCCTAGAAAATTTCATGACCATTGTTCCATTTGTTAATTAATTTGCAACCTTTTTCGAAAAGAAAAAGAGAACCTCTGGATTTGGCACCATTTTCCTTTGATTCTGTGAGGGATTTTATAAGATTTCCAGAATTAGGAAAGGGATGACACTGTTAATATGATTGGTCTTGTCTAGTAGATGGATTTCTAGAAAACTCAGCTCATGCCTCATTTGATCTTTGAAACTTCACATTTCAATCAAGTTTTCTCCAGCTTATGGACATGAAGAAGCTTTAGGAATACTTTGACCAAAACATTGGTTTGGTGAGTATGGGTCACTTTATTTTAGTTGCCACAGTAGTGTCCGATATGTGTTGGACACAGACATGACTCGAACACGCCATGTGACGCACCTTATCTTTTGATAATATCATTTTGTTGGACACATTAGGGACACGACTCGAACACACATAATATTATCTTTTTGTTGGACAGATTAGGGACACGATTCGAACACCCGCACGTGTGTATATATATATATATAATGCATACATATCTCAAGATATGCCAAGGATAACACTACTTGTATATTTGCAAATTTGTAGTTGTGTTCTAAACTTAGTTGCATTGTTTGTTGATGATAGGTTAGCTCAC
>JAULJZ010149989.1:0-10174 GCA_032270985.1 Heliamphora pulchella | reverse complement strand
TTTAAAAACAAATGAATGGTAAATATAATCTTACAAAAAATAGTGTTAAACAAATATAATTAAATCATATAGCTACAGATATCTAATTAACTTAATATTTATTGTGAGTAATGAAATTAAAAAATACTATAAAATAAACGATTCCGATTATAAAAATATGTTAAGAAAACAAAATATTTAACAAAGCACAATAAAATACTATTTTAAACCCAATTATTTTATAACTATTTTACTTCAATTATTTTGAAACATTGATTCGGTCATTATTTTTCGGTCAAAAAATTCGTGTGGAATAGCGTTCCGTGTTCCGTTTACATTAAGCTTAAGTTGCCAACTTGCCAATCAAAGCCTTAAAATTGGAGATTGATTTCCCCTGGCATGTTTGTGATCCCTTTTGGGTTACATGTCAGCCTTGCACTTCCCTTTCACGACGGCTTTGTAGCGTGTGACCACCGCACGCCTCAACCATGTAATGTGGCGGCAAATTCGTTTTGGAACCACGTTACGGTCCATTTTTAGGGTCACGGTTTATATGGACGAGTAGGTTAGATTTGGTGGATTGCCTAAAAAAAATAGTTAAAAATATGTCAGTATCGGTTCTAAGAGCTCATTTGGTACGCATGAATGGGCTGAAATGAAATAATCATTCTAGTTTAAAAATTTTTTCCTTATTTTTGATATTTATTTTTAAAGTGATAATTGTTATTTTATTGAAATAATTATTCCATCAAAATGTGAGAATACATGTTTCATTTCAAAACTTAAAAAATAGATATTCTATTACAACATAAAATCATATTTCACACCATATCACATCACTACCGACACTGTCACTACTATTACCACCGCCTTCATTACCACCCCCATATCACATCATTACCGACATTGTCACTACTATTACCACCGCAATAACCGCCACAGTTTGATTGCAAAAAATAGAGGTAAGGAGATGTAAAATCCAGAGTTCATACAATGGCAGAGCATATAGATGCGCACTTGCTAAGTTGCATCACAGCAACTCTATCTCCAGCTATCTATACCCCTGTAATCGATTTAAACAACTATAAAGATGTACGGATCTCTCTTGAAAGGAGATTCACATCACTTTCTAGGTCACACATTCAGCAATTAAAGAATAAATTGCAAAATGTCAAGAAGAAGATGAACACCATGGATGAATATCTTGGATAGATTAAAAACATATATGGCTGATCAATTAGCTGTAACATCAGCACGTATAGACGATGAGGATCTCATTCTTCATACCTTAAATGGCTTACTAGATGAGTATAACTTATTTAAACCTTTGTTTGCACAAGATCTAGAAGCTTATCTATGGAAGAACTAGTGGCGTTACTCAAGGTTGAATCTATTCACGTCGAAGAAGTATCCAAGATTGAAGAAACTCATGCAATCTTTCAAACAACCAGATCGAACAATTTTCCTTCACAAGAAGTCTTTAGAGGAGGAAATTACTTGAATACTCGCGGCAATAGATCTAGAACCAGCAGCAATTACAGAGGTGACAGATCTTCCCTCTATAATAGAGGTAAAAGATCAAGGTTTTACATGAATAATGGTTCGACAATGTGCCAGATCTGTGACAATCACAGAGCAATGGATTGTTACTACAGACATGATCCTAATTATCCTTCATCTCATTGCCCTAACTTCACCAACACTGCCTCAAGAGCACTCATCAGTGCATCTCAAAAACCAGAATCACCATAGTGGTTCTTGGATTCAGCTGCGACTGATCATATAACAAATGATCTCAACAATTTACAAGTCTACCAACCCTATCAAGGGTTTGACAATGTCTCTATAGGGAATGGAGTCACTCTTCCAATCTAAAACATAGGTGATGGGATTCTTCCCACACCTCAATCTTCCTTCAAACATATCTCCTGTCTGTACATAGACTTGCCTCTGATAATAACTTCTTGATTATTTTTGACGCCCAATCCTTTGTGATTCAGAACAAGTCTACATGAAAAATTCTTCATAGAGGACCTCTCCTCAAAGGCCTTTATCAGCTTATAATTACTTCTAATCTTCCTCAGACTTTTGCCTACAATTCTCTCAAGAGTACATCAAATGTCACTCAAACTTGGAATCGACGATTGGGGCATCCCTCCTTTCAAACAATTTCTCATATTATGCATAGTATAAATCTTCATGTATCCAATAACTCACAATTTTCTTTGTGTGAATACTATTGTATGGCCGAGAGTCACAAGTTACCCTTGCCCAAATCATATTTTTTTGTTAATAAGCCCCTTAATCTTATCCATAGTGATGTCTGGAGCCCTACAATTGAACTACTTAATTAAGATTAGACCCTCAGAAAAAAAAAAAAAGCATGTAAATTGTCTAAGCTCTCTTTGGCCCCTAACTCTTAGCTTTTTGAAAAAGCAAGGCAAGTCTTCTTTCTAGGTGAATAAGCTCTTCCAATTTTGAGACTTCTACTTTTTCATTCGCCAAATCACAATTTTGACTTTCGATGGGTAGAGAAACTAGGTTGACCATCCATCCACCTTCGATTATTACAACGCTCGTTGAACGGGAGACATAACTTTCTGGACTAGATTCCTCCTCCCCCATCGATAATTAAAGAAAAATCTCGGATGAACAATATTAATTTTTCTTTATTAGTTAAATGAGAGATTAAAAAAAAGTATATATCTTCTTATATATTAAATTAAAAACACCACATAGATAATTACACACGTTACTTCAAAATGTCTAATAACTTTTCAATTTCAACCCACATTGTCTGTGAGCCATTATTTCATTTGCCAGTTGACAGAAAACAGTTTAAAAGATAGTAAGTATTGAATCCAAAACTACAATAGTCAAAACATGAAAAAATTCCACGCATTCATTACATATATATATATATAAATTATGTTTGATAGGATGGGAATATGACCTTTACAGAAAGTGGGAAGACATTACTGATCACTTCTATTTTAGATCCATCATTAGAGGGCAAGAAAAGTGCTAATAACTGTTTTTAGGATTATCAATAAAAGATAAATAAAATGATTTTTTAATATTTATATAAAATATATTAATATGTACAAAAATAATAAGCTTCATCTTTCAAAGCATATAACTATTAATTTTTTTTTTATCTTTATTAAACTCTTAACTGCAACCCATGCATTAATCTATATTTAACATGGCCTTCATTAATCAAGCAAAAACATGGCCCTTATTATAATATTTGCAGGCCTCAAAAGTTTCCATCCACCATTGCGCCTGCAGTGAGCTCTTATTAATTTTTTCTTTTGCCAATTGTCAGAAAACAAGATTGGAGAAGAGTATTGAAGACAAATTTTTAGACACTTTTGACCTACCGTGTGCGCGACGATACGTAGTGTTTTCAGTTAATAAAAATATTTAATACATATTAAATGAGTTATTTTTATTTTTTATTTACTCAATAAAAATAGACCCATATTAATATTTTTTACTATATTATTAAATATAAATACTAAATAAACAATGCCACTTAGTATTGAAAGACTAAGGAATAATTACTGAGTATTGAATCCTCTTTTGGGACAGAAATGCAATGAGTCATATGTACGCATGGTGCGGACACCATTGATAATCATCACATGAAATTTGCCACTCCACAGAATGTTGGGAGGTGGAAAAGTACAGCGTTATCATCATTATAACTGTGGAGCGCTTTCCTGCTGGCTAGCTAGGGTTTTAGATTTACGGTTTGCGGGAGGAATTTATAAGATAGTCTAGCAGTATATATATAGTAGAGATGATGTCACTGTATATGTTTGATAAATAAAAATATTTATTATACTAAACAATTATTTGTGTCTCTTACGTGCTAATGTTGGTGAACCAATATTGTCTTATTCAAAGTTTCTTTAACTAAATCAAATTGAAAAGGAATGATTTTGTATGAGTGATGTGGTGACAGAATAGTCATTTATAGGTTCCTTTAGTTGCTTTGAACCTAAAAAAAAAAATAGGTGAAATTGGTCTTTGGGAGTTCGTTGGAAAGCTCCTCTGTTGTTTTAATTAATGTTTTTTAAGCGAGAGTTGTAATGCTCCGATAACGGAGTTCTCTAGATATTTTGACAGAATTTTTGGAATAAGTTCTGTGTACTTTGAGGCGTCGAACCTCCTTTTTATAAAGGATCTAAGTTGGATCTCTAAAGCCAAATTATCTTTTCCAGTTGTAGTTCTGTTATAAGGGTTGCTGCCTTAGAAGGGTTGAGTGTATTTGCGAATTTGTCGGAGAATACTAAAATTAATCTGGTCATCGTTAATTCTAACATGTACTGCCACGCCATGTTCATTAATGAATTCTAGACCAATTACGCTATCTCTATTAATGTTCTATATCTCGACCACGCCATCATTAATAGCCTTTAGTTCAGCCACGCGACCGTCACTAATTGATTACTGCACTTAATTTCGATCGTTCACGCCACTTTGATTCATCGCCCGGTTAGGTCCTAATAAAGGTTAGGCTTCGCAAGTCAGCTCTTCTTGAGCCCCTTCCTTTGCTCATTGTTTGGGCATGCCCGTTAGAAGTCAGGCCAAGTCCTGATAGAGAACTTGGTCCGTTTTAAATTCGATTCCCTTCACAATTAATTATCTTCGCAGGGTCATGTGTGACCTGTCATGACATGATGATGGCCATTATGTAAGAGGGTATGAAATGCTATTATAAAAACTTTATGTTAAAAATCATTGAATATATCTCAAACTTTTTGTAATTTAGAATTTTAATATAATTTAATAGTTTTTAATGCATTAAAATAAAAAAGTGCAATTTTTTAGATTAAGAAAAAAAATCTTTGTTCATGTAGAAGAATCACCAGCCTTAACAAAAGTCACCAAACTTATGAGGACCATGACAAAAGTGAGAGTTCAAAGGTAAAACAAAGCGTTTGTTTGGAAACCTTAGTGTAATTCGATCCTTTGCATAATGCAAATAACTTTTGACCTCTATCCGGGGTGTTCGCGGGTTGAATTGGGACAGTTAAAGAGAAAATTTTTACTAAATTTATTTTTAACGAGTGATTATTTTTTTAACTCACTGATTATCAAAACTAACGAATTGAGTAATGTTTTTTTTAGTGATTTCAACTCTTAGTTTAGGCAGTTCAGCAGGTTAAAAAATTATAAAATTTTAATATTATTTTCTTAAAATTTGTTTCTATAAAATAAAAATCTATTGTAACTTTTTTATAAAAAAAATCATATTTAACATGTTATGCAAAAGACTAAGTAAAAATAACAGTAGTTATACAATATAATATAATTAAATATCTCTAACAATAATATTTACATTGTATGCGTATTGAAAAAAAATATTTACAACATTATAAAGTATTAATAAAATCATAAATGTTCTAATTTATTTTTTTAATTATAAAAAATTTATATAAATATAAATATGTATATCAGGTTGAGAAATGTAAGAACACGATAATTAATATATACTGAAGGCGAATTGCATTGGACATAAGACAGATTGAAGAAATATAACTTGCAACTAACCCACCCTCTGTTTGTCTAGTTAATTTAGGGTGGGACGTAACATCAAATTTAAAATGTGGGTGTTTTGCAAATTAATTCTCTTTTGCGAATCTATTTCTATGTACATAAGTTTTGCTGTAAAAATTTTATAGTTCTATAAATTTTATGTAATTATTTATTTAAAAATATTCGTGCTCCCGCGTCGCATGTGTTTGGGAGCTTAAATACACTCTTTAAAATTTTCTATGCATTTACTATTTGCATTATAAGAGTTATACTAAAAAAAAAATACTTGTACTTCACATAAAAAAGTAAATGTGTAGAGAAAATTAGTTGGTGCTTTTAAGAGCCCTAATTGTTATACTTTTTAGCAATTGTCAGTTTCCCTCTCTCTCAAATTAGGTCATAAAATTTAAAATCCCATGACTCGTCATTTATAATTTTGTTTTTTTTTTATAAAACTTCTATACATTTAAAATATAAATGAGATTTATGAAGCAAGACTTATATTTAATACGATCAAATAGCAATTTTATAAACAAAAAAATAAAAATTAGCCTTTGTAAAGATAGCCTCTCTCCATCAATAGAGATAGAGATAAGATTTTGTGAACAAAAATCGAGACAAATAGAGTCTGATATAAATCTCAATAAAGATAAAGAGAAAGATAGAGACGTGCGACTCTATTCCTCTCCATAAAGATGAAAGAACACATCTATGTCTCAACGAAATTATGTGCATGGGATAGTTTTTTTATATAATATTTTTTTTATTTTAGTAGTTTTTTTTTACGTTAGTTTAAATGATAATATTTTTTAGTTTTAATACTTTTGGATGTTAGTATTTCGTATCTTTTCGTATAAAAATAAAAACACGACTACGTCATCCCATTAAAATTATGTGCACGGGTCACGTACAAACAATGCAAGACAACAAAACAACTTTAAAACAAAAACGTGATCTATTTAAAAAAAAACATCTAACAAGCTAAAAGTATAGCACTAATTGTTTCATATCTATGCTCAATGTGGGAGAGTCTTTTCATATGGTTTTTTTCCGGTTTAATTAGAACTTTTTATTATGTTAGTATAAAATTTCAATGTATATATAAATAATTTAATTAATTAAAATTTAAATCAAAATAATAATTAAATTAGTATAAATGATAATTAATGATGAAAAAAAGAAAAGAAATGTGGAAGGGTCAAAATTAAAATTTAATTTTTTTGAGTTGTTGTTGGCTTTAGGATATATATATATATATATATATATATATGTGTGTGTGTGTGTGTGTGTGTGTGTGTGTGTGTGTGTGCGTTTTTTTTAATAACTTAATTGATAAGATTAATTGTGTAGTTTTACGCAATTATCGTAATATTTTTATGTGTTATTGTTTGAATTTAAATTAAGATAATTAATACTTTAAATATTATTAAAAATTAAATATTAACGAAAGAAATTATATATATCTAAAAAGGAAATAGAAAATAATAAAAATATAATAACATATATATTATTCGATAAAAATAATGGTTGAAACTAATCCAAGTATTATAATATTTTAGTATATTATTAATTAAATTTAAATTGGAATAACTAATGGTGTTGATTAGATTAAATATTATATATTAAAAAATAGTTAAATATTAAGATATACTAAAAAATAATATAAGAAAATTAATAGAACCGAAATGTTAATTATGGGAAGTTTGCTTATTATTTAAACATTTATTTGAATTTAGCATTAATTAATTGTAGTTTTTTTATATTTGTATAATTTAGGGTGACGTCTATTTCTAGATCATTTCGTTTACAGTGCGTAATATGTTATTTAGGTATCGAATGGTTTAGTATGTTACGTATTTTCTGAAATCATTATTTTCTCCAAATGATTTAGAAAAATAAAAGAGATTTTCAAGAATCTTTTTATACAAAAATATATAAATATTTGTGATGTCAATTTCATGGCATAAAAATTATTTTGACTCATTCATGTGTTACATGGAACTTATTGTACACATCTATATGTGTGACTTATAATGTTCTATTTTGGAACCATGTTAAAATTTAAGGGGACACGCTCCCTACTGAAATAACTCTGATCGTTAAGGAAAAAGCTCGATTGTGCATTCGTGGAGACTAGTGCTCAATGGTTTACTTGTTTAACGGACAACCTAGGTGTTATCCGGTGACATGAACTGGATCGTTTTAGAGAAGAGGTTCAGAAGCCACTCCGTGATGATTTTGAGTTCGATATTGAATTCAACGAATCGAGGATACCCTGAGTTTGTTTATATTTAGTACTGATTATTTATTTTATTCATGGTTCTCACTGATTATAGATGATTATATTGTTATCGTCATATAATTTTATACTGCATTGTATGCCATGATTGTATTTCAATTATAATTATTTTGAACATCTCATTCTGAACTGTATTCTACTATGTCTGTTTGTCATTCACTGAGCTGTCGACTAACGTTTTTAATATTTTCAGGTGATTAGTCAAGATTGTTAATGGTGAACTCTGTGGTATGTCCAATTTTAATGGCCTATTAGGAGTTTTACTTGTTTTTGCATTCCACTTTTAGTCAGTATTATTTATTTGGTTAGTTGACTGTTAGTTAACTTTTGCATAGAAGTTAGTGGGCTATTTGTGATCCACGTTAACTTTATTTTGAATTGTATATCAATTTATTTAACTTTAGCATATGTTAGAGTTTCACGTATATGTATTAGTATTTCTGTTGATTGGTAGGATTTCGCAACCTATTGGACCAAGGCCCTTAGCCCACGAGAAATCATATCTTTGGATTTGTGACGTTACAGTTAGTTCAAATGATGCTACTTTTTAAATCTTTCACATCATAAAATCAAAACAAAATGAGAAAAAAATGACCCAAAAAAATGCTAAAATGAAAAAAAAATCCCGTTTAAATCTTTTGTAAGATTTTTTTTGTATTTTGTAAACTTTTAAAAATTTTAGCCAAAATAGTTATATATTTAGATTCATTTTTATGAGTAATCAGAAAAGTAAAAAATATAAACCTAAATTTTTGTAAAAAAAAATCATAATAAAAGCCATTTTTTATCCCCAAACATAGCTTTAGTAAGTCTTTAAAATGGTACCTATTCATAATTTTGGACTTGGGACAGTATTGTGCCTAAAAGGACAGCACCGTCGTGTTGCGCCTTGTTTGGGCTTATTTAGCGAATAAATTTTTATAATTGAATTCGTTTATTATATAGAACTCGTCGAGTTTGCTTAGCATAAAAAATTTCAAATTCATCCGATACCTATAACTAAGTGATTGAGTAACATTTGTTTAACAATATTTTTTTAATTTATAATATTTATTTATTTATTTATAAAACAATATTAAGAGATCTTATTCAATCAGTTAGGTATAAGAATCGGATGAATCTGAAATTTTACATGCTCAAAAAACTTGACGAGTTCTACGTAATAAACAGATTCGATCATAAAAATATATTTTTTAAATATTCAAAACAAAATATAATACAACAGTACTACTCTTTAAGCCCAGTGCGTCCCCGCCTCCCATAATTTTACCTTACAACTTTGATACCTACCAAAAAGAAGTATTAAACCTTTGATGTGAACTGCCCAACAAACTACAAGATCACTGCTCTCTGCATTTTTATGTTACCTTCTTCGCAGGGAATGTCTACCATAGTGGTAAAACATACCCTGTAACTCATGTCCATGGTTGATCATGGAAATTCACCATATTTGACCATTTCATTGCCTTGGGTGTTTGGCAAAGGCCAATTCTTTGTTTTTTTGCTATTAATTTTAATAAAAAATTATAATTTTTTAAATACTCAGAACTTTTATTATAAGTTATAATTATTTTTTCTTCTATTTCAGTTACAAACTAGCATATTTATCAAATATTCACGATTTCTACTAACTATAAACTATAATTTACAAGTTATTAATTTCAGCAATGCCAAACATACATATAAAATGGTTTCTCCTTAGCCTGTATTCAGATGTGTCCTCTTTGTAGCACCGGTTTACAATATATTTTTATAATATTTAGATTATTTGTTGTATAAAATTTTGATTAATAAATTATTTATTCAAAATTAAATAATTAGATACTAGAATGCTCAGATTATATTTACTTTAAAATTTAATAATAATTATAATTGTGAGAAAAATGGTTAAATAAATATGCGGTCATCATAATATTTTTGAAATGCAATTAATTTAGTTTTTTATATTTATAATTAACTAACAATTCGAATCAAATATATATACATAGAGAGAGAGAGAATAAAGCTAAAAACACTTTACTTTTTTGCTTTATTTTTTATTCTATGTGGGTACGAAATAAAAAATAAAATAAAAAATGAGGTGCCCCTAATATGAAAAATCATTAAGTATCATGTAGCATTAAATGTCTGATATTCTCGATAAATAAAAATATGTAATATAAATTAAGTAAGTTGCTCTTATTTTTTACCCGACCAATAAAAATAAACTTATATTATTCTATACAAAATATATTTTACTACATAATTAAATAATAACATTAAGTAAACCGAATAATTACTCCCCAACCACAGCAGCCTGGCATTGCACCCAACCTTTTTCTTAATAAATCAGCACCGTTGACGCATTTG
>JAULJZ010149988.1:0-10174 GCA_032270985.1 Heliamphora pulchella | reverse complement strand
ATAGCTTATTTTATGGCTTCTGTAACAGCTATGTATTCAGTCTATGTTGTTGATAGTGCAACTGTTGACTATAAAGTGGAACGCCAACTTACTGGTCGACCAGCCATCGTAAAAACATAACCAGTATTTGAGCGACGTTTATCCAGATCTCCGGCATAGTCTGAATCAGTATAGCCAACTACAAGACTATCAAGTGCATCACTTTTCTCAAATTTCAATCCACGATCTATGGTCTCCAAAATATACTGTAATATCCATTTTGCTACTTGCCAGTGTGCCTTTTCGGGATTATGCATATAGCGACTAACTATACTGACAGCTTGGGAGATATCAGGCCTTGTGCACATCATAGCATACATCAAGCTACCAACCAAACTTGCATAAGGGACTTGAGACATAAATTCTCAATCCTTTTTAGTACTAGGAGACATCGATGCACTGAGCTTAAAATGTGGGGCCAAAGGAGTACTCACCGGCTTTGCGTTATGATCCATACCAAAACGTTGTAGTACCCTTGTCAAATACTGCTTCTGAGTAAGGGGAACTGTGCCTTTCATCCTATTTTTGTGTAATTTCCATCCCCAAAATTCTCTGCGCTTCTCCTAGGTCCTTCATTTCGAACTCATGACTCAGCTGAGTTTTCAAATGAGCGATCTCTACCTTGCTTTTACATGCGATCAATATATCAACATATAAAAGCAAATAAATGAAGGAACCATCTGCAAGTTTTCTGAAATACACAGTGATGAAACTGGCTGCGAGTGTATTTTTGATCAATCATGAAGCGATCGAATCGTTTATACCACCGCCGAGGTGACTGCTTCAAACCATAGAAAGATTTTTTCAAACTGCAGACCCATTTTTCTTTACCAGCTTCTTTGAAAGCTTCAGGTTGAGACATGTAGATCTCTTTCTCTAACTCACCATGTAGAAATGCCGCCTTCACGTCGAGTTGAGCTAACTCCAAATCATACTGTGCAACCAAAGCTAGTAAAATATAAATGGATGAATGCTTCACAACTGGAGAGAATAGCTCATTATAGTCAATTCCCTCAGTTTGAGCATCCTTGGCTACTAATCTGGCTTTGAGTCGCACTCCATCTTTGGTGGCTGGATCATCTTTCTTGGTGAAAATCCACTTACATCCAATAGCCTTCTTACCTTTGGGAAGCGGCACAAGCTCCCAAATCTGATTCTTGTGAAGAGACCAAATCTCATCACCTATGGCTGTCGACCATTCAGTCATTTCACTGGATTGCATAACTGCTTTGTAAGTGGTTGGAATATCATTCCCAATTGCTGGTAGTGCATATGTAACATAGTCTGCATGTCGAGCTGGCTTTCTAATCTCTGTTCTCGGCCTATTCACTGCAATTGATTCAGGTGGAGGTGCTATTACTGGACTATCAACCTCATCTTATCCATTCTCCTCGTTATCTTATGTCAATATTGGAGTGTACTCCACTCTCGGTGAATCACTAACTGTTTTAATGCTTTCATTAGAGCTTTCATGCTTATGTGACTTGGCATTTTAGACTCGTTGAATGTTACGTCTCTACTGATTACAACCTTTTTTGACTCCATGTACCTGAGCCTGTACCCTTTCACACCAGAACTAAAGCCTAAGAACTTTGCTTTCTTGGCTGTAGGATCGAGCTTAGGATCGAGCTTACTGTCCTGAACATGATAATAAGCAGGGCACCCAAAAAATATGTAATGTATTGTAATAAGTAGTATGAGTACCTGACCACATTTCCATAGGTGTTTTCCCGCCAGTAGCAGCTGCGGGTAGACGGTTGATTAGGTGGCAAGCACATGCCACAGCTTCAGCCCAAAATTGCTTGCTTAATCCGGCATTTAATAACATGCACCGAACCTTCTCCAATAAAGTATGGTTCATGTGTTTTGCCACCCCATTCTGTTGCGGTGTTTCCCGCACCGTGAAATGTCTAACGATACCTTCTTTTTGGCATACATCCATAAAGGGATCCACTGTGTATTCCCCTCCATTATCTGATTTGAGTCGCTTAATCTTTTTGCTAGTTTGAGTCTCCATCATCATTTTCCAATCAAGAAAGATGTTTAACACTTCACTTTTATGCTTAATCGTGTACACCCAGACACGACGAGAATAATCATCAACAAAAGTAACAAACCAGTGCTTATCACTCAAAGTGCAACTTTGGTAGGTCCCCAAACATCGGTATGCACATAGTCAAGAGTTCCTTGTGTACGATGGACTGTTGTTCCGAACTTGATCCGAGTCTGCTTTCCCATTACACAATGTTCGCAGAAAGACAACTTGCACGTCTTAGCACCTTTGAGTAAGCCTTGCTTTGGCAGGCTTTGCAAAGCTTTCTCCCCGGCATGCCCCAATCGCATGTGCCATAATTTGGTGGTGTCATCAACGATTTCATTTAATTTCTCACATACGGCAGAATCTCCACCTGCAATAGTGCTTCCTTATAAGAAGTATACGTTGTTTCGTTTGATACCTTTCATGGCCATAAGAGCTCCCAATACCACTTTGAGAACTCCATCCTAAATAGTGATTCTGAACCCTTTTGAATCCAGAATTCTGAGTGAGATAAGATTCTTTCGCAAGTCCGGCACATATCGAACTTCTGTAAGGACCTTGATTGTTCCATCATGCATCTTGATTCGGATACTACCTATTCCACGAGTCTTACAGGCGTTGTCGTTGCCATAAGTACTGCTCCACCGTCTATCGCAGTGAAATCAGAAAATTAGTCCCGATTGGGACACGTATGATAAATACATCCGGAGTCAAGATTCCATTCATCAGGATGGCAAATGAATGATGAACCTGTCAAGGCAATATCTGAATCTACATCATCATTGGCAAGATTGGCAATGGAAGGTTTTGTCTTCGGTTGCCCTTTTAGTTTTGGACAATCTTTCTTCCAGTGCCCTTTGTTATGGCAGAAGGCACATTCATCTTTGGCCAGTCTTCTTGATGAGCCACCACGGGATTTAGAGCGAGTACTTCTCTTTCCAGACTGCTTTGATTCTAATCTTCCCCTTACTGTAAGAACTTCTCTAAATGTATCTTGATAGACCTGTTTGTCTTTCTTACGGTACTCATTATTAACCAAAATACTAGATACATTGTTAAAACTGATCTTTTCCTTTCCATACCGGAGTGTGGTAATCAAATGCTCATAAGTATCAGGCAAGGAATTTAACAATAGCAAAACCTTATCTTCATCTTGGATCACGACATCTAAATTTTGTAGATCAGCTAGAATTCTATTATAATTATTTAGATGTTCGGATATAGAAATACTTTCACGATACTGAAACCGACAAAGCTTTTTCTTCCAGTAGAGGCAGCTCTCTGTGCTCTTCGTCATAAATTTCTTCTCCAGTTTCATCCAAAGATCTTTAGCTTTTGACTCCTTCATAACAAAGTATTTTTGATCTTTGGCAAGGCACAATCGGATTGTGCCACAAGCTTGACGATTCACTTTGTCCCAATCTTTGATCGTCATATCCTCAGGTTTATCTCCCAAGGTAATATCCAACTCTTGTTGGATCAAAACATCCATCACCTCACATTGCCACATGCCAAAATTGTTAGTTCCATCGAACTTTTCAACTTCGAACTTCGCGTTAGACACGGTAGTCTTACGCACATAGCTATTAGAAGCTTCTGACCTTCTTTCCTCAGCAGATTCTACCATTAGAACACTTCAAGCTCTACCACAAATAATATTCAGTTCTTAAAATGACCGAAAAATAACTTTTTATGCTTTAATAAAGCAAAAAAGGAATTTTAGAAGCACAAATGAGCAAAACGGAGACCATGGTTGGATCCGGAATGGTCGATTTAGTTGGAAACGACTCCTAGATCAGTCAAATTGGACTTAAAATGCCCAAAATAACCCCAAAAAAAGAAAGTTGGGGCTAAAGCTGACGTGGCGCTGACGCAGCTGCTTCCTGGGCAGCAGTGATGACGTGGTAGTTGACGTGGCAAAAGCTGGGGCCCACTACTAACGTGACAGGTGATGTGGCGCTGACTGGGAACTGACGTGACGCTGACGTGGTGATGGCACTGTGCTGACGCGACGCTTATGTGGCGTCTACTGTTGGTAGTCTTCTCCAGCAAAACCAGAGTGCTCTGTTTGGTTTTTTTTTGTTGGTAATTTTCAAACACTTTAAACGGAGCTAGAGAGCTCATTTTAACTCCATTTTCGACGTGTAATATATCATCGGAATTGTCTCGACGAGATCTACACACTGATATCAAACACTTTGAGCAACTTGATTTTTGGGTAAAGAGAAAAGAAATGTTAATAGCTCTGATACCAATTGTTGTGCAAAGTAATGCCCAGAGCAAACACATAAACACAAGAGACAATGGTATACGTGGTTCAGCAAATTTGCTTACGTCCATGGGCAGCAAATTATCATATATAGAGGAGGAATATACAATCACTTAACTCACAAAAAACACTGTCTATGCTCTTCTCTCACTTGCACTTGCACACTTCACCTCTCTGCACCCACTCTATTTATAGGAAAAAAACAAACTATTCATATGCATGTTCAAATCTTGCATGCATGCTCAAAGCTTCCAAATCTTGATAATGTCAAGATTGGCCGCAGATTTTGTGGGCTGGGTGTTGTCAACAATGGTGGCTGTGTGTAGACTATCTTGGATTTGAGCCAAAAGAAAATTTCTGCAATCTTCAACACCTATAAGGGTACGTTTTCAATTAATTTTTATTATATTTTTTTAATATTCTAATTGATTAGCATGGGTTAATGACTTAGTCTTTAAACAAAATTATTCTAATTGTATTGAAAAAAATATTATGCGCTTTCATGCTTCATAATATTAGCAATTAATCCACCGGATTTTGATAATATATTAAAGCATATCGAGTTTTGAAAAATTATATTTGTCAATATAACAACACATTCCGCCATTATGTTTTAAAGTGTGCTTATTTTTCAATATTTAAGCACTTCATTAGAACATTATTCAGTTATGCTTGCTAATGCATTTGTGATTCCATTATTCAATTTCTTTAAGCTTTTTTGATTTGGAATTTCATGGATTCAAGCCATTATTCAATTTTCTATAAATGCTTTATTGAGCACCAGAGTTGGCAAATACATTAGAAATACCAAAAGGACATTAAAACTCACTAAAGCTCATTGCAAATACTTTTCTTTTCTTCAAACCCAAAAGGACACTAAAACTCACGATAAATATTTATCACAGCACATTCATGCAGTTTTATTTTTTTATTGACTTACAATAGCATTTCTGGTTATTATAAGATTAGAGCTTTGATTTCTCATAGGAAATTGTCCTATTTGTTTTGAAATTTATCTTTGAATTACAGGATTGATTTAAGCCTATTGTTGTTTGCTAACCTTTTGACATAACATTGTTTTGGGACAGTTTGTTCTTAAAAAAATAAACATAAACTGTTTTTTCTAATTATTTTTTTTAGGAAAAATCTATTTTTGTCAATCTGAAATCTGAATATGTTTTGTTACTCAAAATAAAAATGCAATTTTGGTTACCTTGACAGAAAAATGGTTTGAATCAGTTTATATATATATATATATATATTTGCTCATTGGTTGTAAATGTTTCATACCCACATACGAATCACTAGATTTTGTGTAATTGGTTTTCGTTGGACACAACCCACTTAACAAAAGCCATAATCATCTACAAGCTGTGTCATCATCTTATGACCCATGCTTCAACTACGCCTCCTTGCAGCAATGTTGGTGAGATGTTGGTGAGAAATTGATATTTCACGTTTTGCTTTAAAAGTTGCATCATCAGGCTTTGATTTGATCAAGCTGCGTCATTAGGCTTTGATTTGATCATGCGAATGGAGATTTATATATCAATTTCCTATGTAGATAGCCTTATTCTTTGTTGTGAAAATTCTTTAATCATGTTTTCCCAATTCCAAGAATGATATTTTTGCTCAGCAAATTCTCGAAGCATGTGAATTGTAGTGATAGTAATGTTGATAACGAAATATGACTAATTTCACTTTTGAAAATTGTGAATAATCTGAGTTGTTCTTAAGCTTGCTGAATAGGTGTTGAAGGAGATGTGTTAATGTGGGAAGTGCTTTAAGAAATTCGATTCTTAACATTGCTGAAAGGGTGGGTATTTGAATTGGCTTTGATTTCTTTTTCCTTTTTGTTTGTGGGATTGTGTTGTTGTAGCAATATCAAATAGTTATGGGGGTTTGAGGAATGTTAAAAGTTTAGTGACTTGCCTCCTTACCCCCTCAGTGATTTACATTTGGAGAAGTCTCGATCACTAATGGGTCATGCCGACCCATTGCCAGTTTCACAACCGCAAACCTCGGTGCAAACTGCAAGGGAAGAAAAGGCAGTTTCTTTGCTTATTCTCTGTTTGTGTTTTTGGTTTTGGTTCGTATCTTTTTTTGCTAAAAATTTTCTATTGCTGCGTTAATTTTTGGTTTTTGACTTTTTGCAGTGGTGGGTCTTATCTATGCCGTTGTGCTTCTATTGCTTTGTGTGGTGTGTTTAGTTTGTATGCTTTGCTATGTGTTTCTATTAGTGAGTTTTGGCCCAAAAAACCAATAAGGGAGTTTTGGTCCAATATAAAAATTCTTACCAAAGAAAAAAAAGTTCAACTCAGAGTACGATTAAACATTAGAGAGCTTTGTCAGAGAAGAAATATAATGGGATAAATGATATAAGGAAAAGAATAAGAACTAAGATAAGCCTTTTTGCCCTAAACAAACTGATGGCAACAATGTGACAAAGCTTCAAGTGTCTGCATGACATCTAAATGTTAGAAGAAAATACAAACAGAAAATAAGAAAATAAATGTACAGATCCCACTTCGTTAATTCTAACTTCTAAAGAATTTGACTTTTTTACATTGATTGTGCTCAAAATGCCATGCTAGAAAAAAAAACCCTTTTAAAACCACATAACCCAAAAAAATAAGAAATAAGAAATAACTTCCATCCCTATGATAAAAAAACAAACTATGCATGTGAGATTCAGAAATGAAAAATCACTTTTCATTTCTCTGAGATTTTCTTTTTTGTTTTGAAATCAAAAGTTGATGGCTCACTAAATTGTTATCACGGTAATTGAATATTATTTTAGGTTAGAGTTGTTTCTTACTGAATGTTTATTCCCAGTAATTTCATAAACTTATGACAATCCCTCATTTTGCGAGGAAACAATTTTTTTTCTGTGCTCTTTTGTTTCTGTGTTCAGATTCAATCACTTCCCTCTGAGTTTAGGAAACATTTCTGGTTCAAGTTTATTTGATTGTTCCTATGTTTGTTTCCCTTTTGTTGATTCTTGCATCTGGTTATTTTACAGATACTGATAGAGTCTATTAGATTGCATCTGATTATCCTTTTGGTTTATCATTTTGATTACTTATACTTCTTTCAGGTAAACCTCACTTTCCATGCATATGACTTCTTTTGTGTTCAATTTTATTAGTCTACATTTAGAAATGTGAATTGCTTTTATAAGCATTTTGAAATGTGAATTGCTTGCCAAAATGCATAATTGGTGACTAAATACGCTGACGCATGGCATTTTTAGTTGGCAAATATATATTTTTGGCTACGATAAAACAAAATACGTTGGCAAAAATTCAAAAAAAAAAAAAAGAAATTAGCGACATGGAACTCACTCGTTGGCAAATAGTGTTGATAAACATTTGGCGCTAATTTATTTTTCCGCCATCAGGATGTAAGCCTTTTACCTACGTAGTATTTAATTTTGCCAACATGTTGATCGTCGGTAAATAAAAATTCATTACCGACAAACTCTGTGCGGGGGTAAAAGGCAGCATATCTTTTAGCCGCAATAAGTTTATTTACTTTTGCCAACATATTATGCATCGGCAAGTAAAAAGTTTATTACTGACAAATTTTGTGCATAGGTAAAAATTAACATAATTTTTTAATTAATATAATTTTAATAAGTTTATTTATATAACTATGTTGTTTTAGTATAAACCTAGGTAAAACTCTCAACCCTGTGTAAAACTAACCTATCATTTTAACACTTATCAATTGCTATTTATTTTTCCTCTAACCCGTGAATCCCCGCCGAATGTCCCCGCCAAGAGTACATAATTCATTATTTTCAATGAGGCATACAAAACTATACCAGAAAGCCCTAATTTTAAAACATCACGCGCAACAGCAAAATAGAGCGCTGCTTCTTCCAAGATCGCACAGAAAAAAGCCCTAATTTTTCCAGTAACTCTTCAAAGATCCCAAAGAAAAAATCCTAGTGCCCTACTACTTCTTCCAAGAGCGCACAGAAAAAAGGCGTAGCTAGTGCTCTACTACTTAGCAAATCAACCATGCCATTGTCCTAGGTCAGTATATGCAATTTGTCTTCAAACCCTTTCCTCTTTAAATACATCTAACCGACATTGCTTTATTGGTTGGGTTGCTTGCTGAGAATGCTTGAATGGTGTGGTTACTTGCTGACAATGCTTTAATGGTAGGATTACTTGCTTTTTGTTCTCTAATTGGTCCATCCCCAAGTCCCTGCAATTTATCCTCTTTTCTTGTGCGAATGGGATCATTGTCTTGTTAGGGCTATATCAAATCCTCTAAAAGAGCCAACTTAATAAGTTTTTCTTTTTAAAACCTTAAAATCTATACATATGAGATTATCCCTTTTTAGAACCTTTTCTTTCAAATGCCTGAAAACCTGTACATACAAGATTTTATGCACTTTTTTTTTGGGATATATTTATTGCGCTTGATTTTTCTTTTTATTTGTTAATGTTGTAAATTTGTTAATTGTTTGCTTAGAGTTAACCTATTTTAGAAAAAAATTATATTTGTTGTTTATTAGATTGTTGTTTTTATATTAAAATAATAATAATTTTGTGAGTATCTCTGTAGTACGGTGAGTTTTTATTCTAATGGAGTTGAATCCTCTTTCAGTGCCGTAGAGAAGGAATAAAGTTTTATCAATGATCTCAATTTTATTAATACACTTGTTATTATAACACCTGAGATTAGGAATAAATTCATCAATTAAAAGAATTAAAAATAGTTAAAAGTCATATGGAGATTGAAGTAAAATAGATTAGGGCTTCAAAAACAATCGAATAGTAATTTAAAGAGAGGGAGAGGAAGCCGAATTTGAAATCTCGCCGATTGGCTGGAAGAGGAGTATGGAAAGAATCCAGTTTTTCACACTCATATTTTGCTTGTTGCATCACTTTCACACTTTCTATCTCTTTCACAATAAGTATATTTGTGTCTATAAACTGATGGGAATTGGTTTGTTGTATCTAACTTTTTCATTTTCTCTTTTAAAGTATTGATATTTGGTTTGATTACTTTTTTTTATGACTCAACTTATCTTGCAAGCCTTGCCTTTTTGCCCTGTTTCTCTTTTGATATTGATCTTGATGTGGATTAGAAAGATGTAGTGTTTGTTTTATGACTTGCTTATGAAAAAGGGTTTTATAAATCAATACAGTTTATAGTTCATGGCATTATAAACAATGTTTATGACAATGTTTCACATTTTATTTTATTTCATGATGTTGAATGAATATTTATTTACGCTCTTTTTGTCATTATATTAATGTGTATATAAGTGTGAAACATGTTCAAGAATGGTAAATTATTTGTGAAGCCTGGGTGCTTGTCCCAAAAAATGCCAGAATATGAGAAGCAATGCCGACAAACAATTGAAAGAAATTCAAGAAAATTAGGTGACTTGGGACTAAAAGGCATGGCAAACTCATTGTTTGCCCCAATTCAAAGGACCAAGAACAAAAATAGTAAAGATAAAAATATCAAGATGTATTTCAATGATGATGATGAAGAGCATCAATTGCTCGACGGTTCAGAAGGAGATTGTTCTTCTAGTGGAGATGACGAGTCGTCTAGGTCTAACACCAGTAAGGTAGTACATATACATTCTTCTTATTAAATTGAATTCTATAGTGAGTTGCCTTGCTCTGTTCGCTAGTAGTAACTGTCCATGCACATTTCACATTTAGTTTTAATATTATTAAAGTGTTATAATGATTTTTATGTTTATTGTTTCCTATAATTTAATCTTATATCCCTTCACATTAAAACGTAATCAGGTATCGTAAATGGCTCCAGGAAAAAAGAAAGTTATACAGCTCCCC
>JAULJZ010149987.1:8618-30885 GCA_032270985.1 Heliamphora pulchella | reverse complement strand
TGTAGGAGAGATTGGAGTAATAATATAAAGATCATCCACTAATGTACCAGAACAGATAACCCATTTATTATCCTTAATAACACAGAGTTATTAAAATAAACTAAATATCTGTCTTTATCTAATCTAGAGACGAAAAGTAAGTTCCTTCTACTGGCAGGTATATAAAGACAATCTCTTAATATTAAAACTCGATCTCTACCAAAATTGAGAGTGACATCTCCTACCGCAACTGCTGTTACCTTTGTATTATTACCCATATGTAAGTAAATATTCCCATCACTAAGTTGTCGGATTTTCTCTAACCCCTGCAATGAATTGTAGACATGATTAGTGGCTCCCGAATCTACACACCAGGTACTGGTTCGTAACACCGCTAAATATGTTTTCATAACCAGTGAACAGAAATTACCCCGTTTGTTCTGCCTTCTAAGAAATACTAGATATAGCTTTTTCTAGTGCCGGGTCTAGTTATAATAAAAACATATGCCTTTCGGTATTTTCACACCCGTCCGTGGTCCACTAACTACTCTGGAAATGGTGTCTCCCTATTTTTAAACTTTTTTCTTCTTCATGCCTTTTGACCTAGAGGAATAACATTTTTCAGAAATAAACACATTTTCTAGTATTGAAGGAATACCATTTGTAGTTAAAACTATATCCAAATTATATTTCCAGTCAATAAAATTCAGTCATGTTAGTTTGTTTTCTTTGAGTATTGAAGTGAGTGGGTTGAAATCTATTTTAATTCTGAGAATCACATAATTTAAAATACCGTTCATTATGACAAGTAAAACTTTAAATTCATTTTAATTTAGTTCCCTCTACCATTTTAAAATTAATTCGCTAGCAGACTGGATTTCTGTGAATAGCATGGCACGATGAGTGGACGTCTACTATCCATCATAAGACTAGACATGCCAATTCTTTTTAATTTTACTATTTAGGCAACTAACCATGCCAAGTAAAATTAAATAACTGACATAATTTCGGTCCAGTATATAATAGCAGTAACTCAGATAGAGATTATACTATTATATACAGTTAAGTATTAACCATCACCTAATTCCAAATCAATCGCTTCGCAATGACCCCTTCAGATGGACAAGTAATCCACACTAACAATTATTCAAAATTATCCCTAAAGGAGATTTGTACTGGCAATACCATAATTAATCTGTCTGATGAGGAGGAAGACTTTACTGCCAACACGCATGATTTAATTACATCGCCTACAAACTGGTAATGGAGACCGCGAAATTTATCTATGAATAAATTCTCTCTCCCACTTAGATTTTTAAAAATATTTTTGAGGGTTATAAAAATATTTTTAATTAAAATAAATTTATTAATTTCGAAAGTTACGCGATTTGAAAGAATCAAACATCTTTCCGTGTACACGATTCCAAAGATTTTAGTTTATCAAACCATCTTTTCGTGTTTAAATGCGCAACAAATAAAATTTAATAAATGCATAATTTTTCCTATAATTTTTCAGCTAAGGTAGTGATTAAAAGTATTTATTTATTTTATTTTTTATTTTATATTTTTTGAAAAATAATAATTTATATTGATTAAATATTTTTTTATTTAATTAATTCAAAATCCGAAATTAGTTCTCACATTTTTCTAAGATATCCAATTTTAAAAAAAACATCTTAAACGTGATATTTTGTAAAAAAAAATTAAATATCTAAAGTTTTTCCATTGAATTAATTAATTAATTAAAAAATTTTAATTTTATTTTTTATTACAAAATATTTTAATTAAAATAGAATATTTAAATTAATTAAATTAATAAGATAAATAAAACTAATATTTATCATTCACGCAGTTAATATAAAAAATAAATTAAATATAAGATAAATATATCTTGATTTTATTATCGAATTGAAATTCTAAAAACTTTCAGTCTCTTGTATAAAAAGATAAGTCTCAAAAATCTTTTTCTGAATCAGCTGCTTGTGTTTGATATGGAAACTGCTGCTTTGAAAAAAAAAACTGCTACGCCACTATTTGCCTTCTGCTATTTGCATGCTTTAAAAAAAAAAACTAAATAGTGTTCCAACCAAACAGCCCCTTGATTGCCGAAAACTGCCTGGGAAAGCACCGCTGGAATTTCGCCGAAATTTGCACCCAATGCTCTTAAGTTTGAATCAGGCGGCTTTTTGGGATTTTGCTTCAGATAACACTGCTTCCTAAGGCAGCGTTTGGCTGGAATAGAACCACAGCACCAAAACTACTTGGAATATGCGCTGCTGGGAGGAAAGCAGCCAATCAACCAAACCACAGTTTGCTGAGAAAGGAAAACAGCCTGGATTGCGTCGTGTTTGGTGCAGTTTCTTGCAAAACACTATGCGTTGCTTGGAAAACTGCGGTGCTGGAAATCACCGTTGAAACACACAGCAGCGCTGTGTTGGATTTGCGCCGCTGTCCAAGGCAGCGTTTGGCGGCTGCGGCGGCTGTTTTCTTCCCCTTTTTTTATAAAATCCAGAAGAAAAAAAAGCTGGAGAGACTAAAAAAAATTGCAAAGCAAACGCCGGAACCACCGCCGATTACCGCCGCCTTCGTTCTTCCATACCTGTTCTTATTTTTTTTCTAAAAAATTAGAAAAAAAAATACATCGAAACTTTTGTTCCGTAGGCTCACATTCAATCAACCACGATCAATCCTCATGGTTAAAAAAATAATCAAATTAAATCATCATCTACGCATTCAATCAAATATGAAAATAAATGATGATCATAAAATCGGGATTTAGAATGCCTACAAAACAAAGTTAGCAACAGTTTTAAAACTACCCGGCCCCAATAACTGTAAACAAAAATAAAATGGCTCTGATACCAATTGTTGGAGGCAAAACTGGTAAGATCATTATTTTTATAACCGATTTTTGGTAAAAATAAACTGGACGGACAAACGCCGAAACAGACTCCAGATAAAAATTTTGACGTCGAATGATCAAAAATAAAGCCTGTGCAACCAAAGTAAATTTAGAAGAATACCTTTGGTCGATCGATTCTTCAACTACGATTTGATTCCGAGTTGAAGCTTCTATCAGATCTTCTACAATATTAACTTATGCAATCCTCGAACGTAGTGTGGGGTACGAACTATCGAGAACTCGTACCAGCAGAACCAGATATATTTAGTCTTGAAAGACAAATTATGATCATGAACTAGTTTAGCCTACCCGTACATATATAGGGCTACAGCATGGACCTGGAAAGTAATTATGAGTATGACTTCTAGTGGAACACAAACACCTACCAGCAATTTCTGCAATTATGAAAAGACGCAGCTGTTTCTGCAATTTTCATAAAACACTGAATTACAGTTCACACCACTAAAGAACTATAATTATACTTTGACCCATAATTTCAAAACCTTCTTGTATTGAGCTCCTGTTATTAAATGTTTACCATTTCTTCCCACGTCAAGATTTTCGATACCTGCCAATTAAATTTAATTACTGATAATTAAATTTAATCGGCATCTTGATATTCCTTAAACCCTTCTGCTTAACTTATATGACTACCGGATAATCAAATCCATCTGCAGGGTTTGGCCCGGTCAAAACTTATAAGCTTCCTTAAGGAGGTATCGTCAATCACAATCTTTCGGGACGTGGATTCCATAAATAATTAATATTCGTCATATAAATAATACCGCTATCCAACTCACCGGGAATGTAGACCCATATAAGATCGCACCCTCTAATAAATCAAAACAACGAATATTAAATATATATAAATCAATAATTATTTCAGGATTAAGAGGATAAGTATTATTCATAATAATATTGGGGTGTGAATTAATTTATATAGTCAGTATAAAATTAATTATCCCGAATGTCTCGTTCAATACACACAAAGTGTACTAGCACAGAGAGTCAGAACAATAGACGATACTATTGTCTGTTCCCTGTAATCAAGACAGGCCTATTAAAACTCTGTGCTACAGTCGTACTGATGGTATGTCTATTTCCATCAAAACTGTGAACATGAAACTTATATTCTGTAAAAACCTAAAATCTGATATTTTGTATGCAACCCGTACTCTACACACCAAATTAAATACTATACAGAATATTGAATATCCATGCATAACAAATAAATGATACACATATATTGCTCATAAAGATTTTTTTAAAATAAAAAAATTAATTTTATCAATAAAATTAAATACTAAAAACATAGTTTTCAGTATACCAACCATAACATGAAGAATAGAAGGTATGTCATACCTACTCAGCGCCGGGGGGAAGGAGAATCTCTAGGGCTGCCGGCTCGGGGATCCAGATCTGATGGCGAATCCCGTCCTCAAAGGTGTCTACTGTCCAAGGGAGCTCGAGATGAACAAGACCCGAGGCAGCGGGAGGAGGACCCCACATGATAATAAGAGCACCTGTGGTAGGCATGAGCCTCTCCCAGGTAAAGACCGTGTAGTCACGATCCTCGCCTTTGATCAGCATAGCAGCATCGCGGCCCACCATGGCTTGGATGATCTCAGTCGTGCGGAGGGTGTCGGTCTGACACATCCCCACTGGAGGTGTCACCGGGATACGAAAGTAGTCATACCCCAAGGACTGCCGAACGACGCGCTCGTTGAGGTACCACTTTGCGCAGAATGGCCTCTCAAGCAAGACACGGGTCCGGGGGACCTCACGGCTCTACATCAAATCAGCATCAGGTTGCTCCTCCATGCACATCCAGATGTCCCAGCGGACTTAATAGTCAAAGAAAACATGTCAGCAAGCAGTGTATATACAGAAATGAGAAGTGGGAATAAATAGAAGCATGAGTAACTTACACAGTCGGGAGTGAGGCGGTCTAGGAAAAGGCAGTTATCATCTAAATCCTTCCCACTAGGCTTCGTATTCCAATGGCGTCTGGCCCATCGAAGTGCTTGAGGGATCACGAAGGGATCGTCACATGAGTTCACTAGCTGGCACATGCCTAGGAACTCATAAACCTAGAGCTGTAGAAAATCAAGAGAGGCATTAGTATAGTTGAAACAGATATGCAGATATGGAAATGGGAAAGGAAAGCACTAAAAGCAGAGAAAGCAGACATACCTCCCAGATGCGCTAGTACCCACCGATGCTCAGATCAGAGGTCCTGGTAGCCGCGCTCATGTACCCGTATAAGGTGGCCAGTGCATCTCCTCCCCAGTCATAGGAGCCGAACTAGTCTACCACCACCGTGGCAGCGAGATAGTGGAGGTGCATCATGTTTTCTAAGTTCAGGAACAAGGATATCCCAAACATATAGAGAAGGAATGCACGCGTTACCCACTCGAAGTGGTGGACCTTAGAGCAGACAAAATGGCAAAAGGTCATCTTCAGCCACGTGTATCGTATGCTCCCCTTGCTGATGGAAGGGGGTAAGTAGCCGAGAAGGTGCAAATGAGCTTTGGGGCTCCAGTAGATATCTGGATCGAATGGGATTGGGTCACCGCCCACCCGAATCCCGGTATAAGAAAGAAATCGAGTGGAGTAAGGGTCACCTCAAACGTGGAAAGATGAAAGGTGTTGGTGGTGTCCCACCACCTCTCCGTTAAAGCTGTAAGGGTGACTCGGTCATTGCTAGTGCCCTCCAACGTGGTGATGAAGCTGCTAAAGTCGGCCCGATCAACAATCTCTCGGCTACTGGAAAGGAGCGCCATATACCACTCTAGTACGTCAGAGGATCCGCTGAAACCTCGAATGTGAAGTCGCCCCTGAAACGAAACAAAACAAACAAATCAGTAAATGAAAAACAATAATGGAATCAACAAAATAATGAAAACAAAACAAACAGAAACAATGACGGGATCAAAATCAAAGTACGTGACAAGATGGCTAAAACAAACTAACAATAATTAGAACAACATCAAAATGAGACTCAAAATCAACCTACGCTTTAAGGGTCAAAATTTCACTCATTAGTTCAAGAACCTACCCTGTTTTGAAACCAATAACGGCTCAACCCGATCAAAACCAATTTGCTAGGATCCAAGTTCAAATTTAACAAAAACTCGACTTTGCTCATATTTTCAATTCAACTCGATCTAAAAACTCATTTGACATAGTTTCAACAAATTTGAATCTAACCCCGTTCAAAATTCAAGTTCAAAATTCAAAAAAAAAAATGGGGGGTGGGGGGGAGTTCAAAATTCAATTTCCTTCCAACATAGCTCCTAATCCACCTCAAACCAAAAACTCAAAATGGAAAACTAAACTAAAATGTCGTCAAAGTTTCATCTCAACAACAATTAAATTCAAACTTAACCCAACTTAGCCTCAACCCCATCTGGCCCTGTTTTTAAAATGCCAACCAATTCAATTCAATCGTGAATTAACGACCTAGCCTGTTAAGTTTCGTTTTTTAGTCCAAACTAGCCCCTAACTCTGTTCTAAACCCACGTTTTAACATAATTTCAAGATGTTCTCAAATTTTCAAAATTCAATTTAGCCCGACATCTACCCAAATTCATCCCCAAATTTAAAATCAAACCCAACTCAAATCCATCCAATCTGAGCTTGTTTTAAATAATTTCAAGTTTGATTGTAAGTTCATTAAAAAACCCATCAAAATTTAAAAACTCCATTTTAAACTGAGATTCACCTAAAACCCATTCTAAACCTAAATTTGAAGCTCAACATGGTTTCCATCCCGTCTCAAGATTAGTTTTTCAAAGAGAATTCATATCCAAAACTCGTTTTATTCAAATCTCAAAGTTCTTTTCAAATCAAAATTTGCTCAATTCGTATTCAATCCAAATCCTAACATGGTTTCCATTTTAAATCTAAATTCAAACAAGCCCCACTTTTGGGACGTCATCACACTTCAAACCAAATCCAGCCCAATCCCGAGGACCGAATCCACCTTCAATTCAATTTCAAAATCCTTTTTCTATGAGTGTAAGTTTCATTTTTAAACAAAAATTCCAAGTTCGTTAAATCTTAAGTTCATTTTCATTCGAGTTTAAAAGTTTTGATTTCCAAAATATATCCCATCCAAGAGCAAAAGTCCATCCAATCCAAGTCAAGGTCTAACCTAGTTAAGTCTAATGTTTCAAACCAACTCTCAACTCCAATTCAATTCATTCCTAAACTCCGACGTCCGATTCAAGTCAACTCAATTTAACATCAAAGAAAAGTTTGAACATTCAAAAGTAATCAAGGATCAACATTCAAATAGACATTCAATAGACATAGCAAGTAAGAAACTCAAGTTTTTCAACTTACCTCGAGGTTCTGGGCTGAGAGATGATTATCATGGCGTCATAGGAGAACCTCATGCTCCGCTATGACATCCGGAAGGATGAACCTCTTCATAGCCGATTTTTGTAACCGGTGACGAAGAGGGATGTAAGTCCCGGCGTCGAAATGCTCCGGCATGCCCGGCACACCCCTTCCCTTGAGTAGGTGTTCCTCGTCCTCGTCACCACCATCACCCGCAGCCACCTTAGCAGCACCTCCACTAGCACCACATGCGGCCACCCCAGCTGTACCTCCACCTTCAACACAGCCGACACCACTATTGCTGCCAACAACCGGTGCCACACTGCCCTTGGCACCACCACCTTCGTCACCCACAAACCCAAAATCTCCAACCATAGTGAAGAAAACCAAGGAGAGGAAGGAGAGAATCAATATCTTCAGGGCATAAGAGAGTAAGAGAGGGAGTTAAGAGAGATAGAGAGAAAGAGCCAAGAGAGAGAGTGAGAGCCGAGAAAGAGTAAGAGAGGGAGTCGAGAGAGATAAAGAGAGAGAGCCGAGAGAGAGTGAGTGATAGAGAGATGAGAGGAAGAGAGAATATGAAAGCTTCATGCGAATGGCATTTTCGAACGTTCTCAGAACTTATGTTCTGCTATCGATCTCACGGTCGTTAGATCTGGAGGATATAAAATTGGCGGCCATCACAACTTGATCCAGGCCGCAACATGTGTTATAACGGCCGTGCCTTTTATCCAAACATTTCTTAAGGCTGAGAACTTTATGTTCAAGCCGCCATCTCATTAGGCAAAAATAGTATAGGCCGCAACATACAAAAATGATGGCCTTTATTTTGTTTTGAGCTTTCTTTTTGGTTTGGACTTTAAAACTACCCCGTGTGAGTTTTGAACGACTTGAAGGATCTCTTAGCCCTTCTTCATGATCTAGATACCCCTTTTGAACCTTTGGTCCTCAACACGACCTAAAACTGTTCTTAGCCCTTTCAGTCCTCCTCATGATCTTAAATTGATTGTCGGTCCTCAACACAACCTAAAATTGTTCTCTTCATGACCTTAAACTGACTCGTCAATTCTCGACACGACATAAAACTTTTTGTAGCCTCTTCGGTCCTCCTCGTGACCTTTAAACTAACTCGTTGGTCCTCAACACGACCTAAAACTATCCTTAGCATTTTTAGTCATTCTCGTGACCTTAAACTGACTCGTCAATCCTCAACACAATCTAAAACTATCCTTAACATCTTTGGTCTTTCTCATGACCTTAAACTTACTTACCGGTCCTCTTCATGACCTAAAATTGATAAGTTTACCCCATAAGAGTTTGGTTCTCCTCATGACCTTAAACCGACTTATCGGTCCTCGCACGACCTTAAAATGCACATTTGAACCTTCGGTCCTCCTCATGACCTTAAACTGATCCATCGGTCCTCCTTATGACCTTAAACTGACTCGTCGGTCCACACACCACCTAAAAGTTGCCCCTTACCTTTTCGATCCTCGACACGACCTAAAACTGTTCTAAGCCTCTTCAGTCCTCCTTATGATCTTAAACTGACTTGTCATTCCTCTACATGACCTAAAACTGTCCCTAGCCTCTTCGGTCATTCTCACGACTTTAAACTGACTTATCGGTTCTTGCATGACCTTAAACTTGCCCCCTAAGAATCTAGTCCTCCTCATGACCCTAAACTGAGTTGTCGGTCTCCGCGTGACCTTAAACTACCCATAGCCCCATCAATCCTTTCAGGACCTAAAACTAATAGATATTTCCTCGATCCGTGTTGTGACCTTAAAATGTTTCTTGCATCATACCTGTTTGTATTGTACTGTACCTGTCATGCATCATGATTAGCTTGTTTGCATCATATGTATTACCCTACGAACTACGACCGGTCTGATCCCTTCCAATGGGATACGTAGGAAGCTCGATGAAAATTTGGGTTCGACCATGCTTTTTTGCATGTTTTGTTGATGCCTAAAATTAGCGGCTTGTTCAATCGATTTGTCTTTGGAACTTTAACATTACTTGCACCACGAGTTACTAGAAGCTCTGTCAAACAGGGGCAACTGCAGACACCCCAATCTGACCAAGCCGAATATTAAGCACCCATCTCGAATGCGCTCCAATAACAAATGTATGAGAATCATGATCAAAGATACTCCCAAGCAAGTAAAATCACGAATATGGCTCGAAATCCAAAAATACCCTTTAGGCTGTGACATTCTCATTCTCATGGCCGCCACCTTTTTGAAAACCTTAGCACAACCCGTGTCCTTACTCTCACGGCCGTAACCTTTTTGAAAACTCTAAAACAAGCCATGACTTTCTTTGTTACAGTCGTTGCTTTTAATCCAGGTCGTGACTTTTGAAAGTCACGACTGTTTTTTTCATCACCATAAAGGTAGCAGTCGTCACTGTTACACCTTTTTGGACAAGTGGTAGCATTGCAGAAAGGGTCTTTGTTGCTCTCCTTGTCTATAAATAGGCGGCGATTCCAGGCAAAAACAAGAGAGAAACATACCTGGAGGCCAAAATTCTGTCAAAATATCCCCCCGTTCGATATTCTCCAACCCATCCTGTAGTTCCCGAGTCTCATTTGTGTTCTTGCTTGCCTCAGAGGAGTTCTTGGAGCACGTATATTGGTTTAGAGGTATCGTATTCTCACCACCAAAGGGCCATTCGACGTGGATATTCACACGAGATAACCTTAGGATCCCACTACTCTTCTTAAACCCTCATCCTCTTCCCCAAAGGGTGTCGTGCATAAGGTTTTCATTATTTTGTTGCTTGTTTATCATTCATTTCAATGAAAATATTCATTTCCTCCAAGTTTTTCATTATTAACAGTATATTTATAGTCCCCTATTTCATATATTTACAATTGTTTACGTCTTGTTTCGATGCTTATAAGCACATTGAACACATCAAAAGCTTACTGAGGTTTAGGAACATAACGGCCGTAACTTTCTTATGTCACGGCTATATGTTCTCTTAAACCCATCGTGATGGCCTTGTCATTTTTATATGCACCGATATATTTATGACTTTTTATATGGACGTCTGCAACATCCTTTTGTTACGATCGCTACATTGTTTTAAGGCCAAAAATGAAAAAAACCCTTTTCAAAACCCACTGTTATCTGTTTATTTCAAGTTTGTACATCCTTTTATGACTCTGTTTAGTATTATTTTCTTTCTGCATCTCTGTTTAGTTTTTTATTGGGTAATGAATGGTAGATCTGGCCTAGATCAAATAGGTCATGCTCTCCATTTTATATACTTTCATATCTACATGTTTTGAGGCTGTGTAAATGTTACGACCGTCTTCTTTTCCTTCACGTTTGTCACGGTCGTCATGCCCTTTTGTTGCGGCTGTGCCGTTTTTAAGAGATCAGTAGCATATAAATGTGCTTTAAGCTCTCTATTATTCATTTTTGATATTATGTATATTCTGTTTAGAGTCATTACTTGCATAGAAGATGAAAGATGGTAGATCTAGCCTAAAACCAATAGGTTATGGTCTCTGTCTGGTATATCCTATTCATTTAAGCCTATTTTAAGCCTTGTGCAATGCATATACCCTTTCTATAACTCCTAAAAACCATGGCCGCGACATTTATTTGTTACGACTGTGAAAGAGTTTTACTCTGTTCTTTGCGGTAACCCTATATTTGTCGCGGCTGCCTGTTTTGTGACTATTTTTGTCACGGTCGCAACATGTGTTGCTATGGTTATGAGTCTTCTATATGTCCAGTAGCTTAAATATAATGTTTAAGTCTCTTCTGCTTGTTTTGTACAACCTGTTTACAGTATGATAGGGATAGAAACATTGTTGCATGACCCTTAGACCTTTATTTGTTCATTTTATCTCTTATTCGCATGCTTTTTGCTTTGCTTTCATCAAACAATACGTGTGGCATATCTAAAAATAATAACCAAGTTATATAACCCTAGGAACCATAATTAGAATTTTATTTTAATGATTGCTTTTATTTGAACTCTCTTTAATCTCCCGTTTAGTTTATGTTACCTTTAAAAAGTTTACAACAAGAACAAATATTGTCAAAGTAGAGGCCAACCTTACGGTTGGGCAAAAAGGGTGCGTAACACCTTCTCTTTTCGTACCCTAGCCCTCAGACCCTCTTTTTCTCTGGTTACGTTTTTAAAAGACCCATAGTTTTCTTTTTGTTTTTCTTGGTTTTTCTTAAAAATCAAGTGGTGACTCTATTTTTCAAAAAGGATGCTCAGATATCTTGGACTTCTGTTTCAAAAAGAAAAAAGAATATTTTTTAAAAACAATAAATATCTAGTGCATCCCCCACGTGCTCCCACAAAGCATCCACAGACTCGTACAGTACCTTTGCCATGTAATTCCTCTTCGTTTGTGACAGTTCACAGTTCCTTTGAAAGCCTAAAACGACTTCCCGAAGGCGTGCTAATGGGCATAGCACCTTCCATGTTGAAACGCTGTAGGACCTTTTCAACATACTACGATTACAAAAGTTTTAACTTTTGACTGTTTTTATCCCTACTGATCCTCATCCCGAGTATCCATTTGGCTTCTCTCAAATCCTTCATAGCAAATTCTTAAGATAACTGTGCCTTGAGATTTATAATCTCATCCATGATGGATGCTGTAATCTGCATATCATCTAGGTGTAGCAGGAGAATCACATATGAGTTGGTAAACCTCTTGATGTAGTAATAATGGTCACCATGGCATCTATCGAACCCTGTATCTGTCATAAAGTTGTCAAACCGCTTATACCATTATCTAGGTGCCTGTTTCAACCCATACAAGCTTTTTTTCAGCCTACACACCATATCCTCCTTCCCTTTAACAGAGTACCCCTGTGGTTGCCGCATGTAGATCTCTTCCTCCAGGTCACCGTAGAGAAACGCTGTCTTGATATCTAATTGCTCTAGATACAAGTCTTCTGTAGCCACTATACTCAGAACTGTCCTGATGGTAAATATTTTCACAACTGGTGAAAATGTCTCTGTATAGTTAATTTCTGACTTCTGCTGAAAACATTTAACTACATGCCCCGCCTTGTACTGCTTGCTCCCATCGGCTTCTTCTTTCAGCCTGTAGACCCACTTGTTCTGCAATGCTGACTTACCCTTGGACAACTAAACCAGATCCGAAGTCTTATTAGATGACAGAGATTGCATTTCTTCATCCATTGCTTGCTCCCACTCACCCTTTGCCTCTATCTGCAAAGCCTCTTCAAAGTATTTTGGCTCTCCACTATTTGTCAATAGTAGATAAGGCAATGAAGGTGAATATCTAACTGTAGGTCTACTTAATCTAGTAAACCTCCTGATTATGGGAGTCTATGGCTCTGCTTGTGCAGTGGTTGTCTGTTCACATCCTGGGGTTCTAAAACTTTGCTAGATGATCCTTTAAACTCAGAATAGTCTAACTCGTCTGCTGTCTCATCCTTTTGGTCCTGTCTATTTTTATACAAAACTAACACATTGAAGACCACTTCCACACTCCTCACAATTTTTCTGCTTTCTGGATCCCACAGCCTATAACCGTAGCTATCTGTACCGTAGCCAACAAACACACATTTCTGAGACTTAGGGTCTAACTTGCTCCTATTTTCTGACTCAACATGTACATAAGCTATGCAACTAAAAATACGTAAATGCAAAATCTTTACCTCTTGTTTGGTCCAAACTTCTTCAAGTAATCCATAATTCAGTGCAACTAAAGGCCCCCTATTAATCAAGTACACTATTGTACTCACTACGTCTGCCCAGAACTGCTTTGGCAACCCGACATGTAACCTCATACTCCGAGCATGCTCTATAATCGTCCTGTTCATGCATTTTGCCACTCTGTTATGTCTCGACTTCATCAGAATAGTTTTTAGTCTCCTGATCCAGTTAGCTGCACAGTAATCTTCAAATTTTCTACTGCAATACTCGCCGCTGTTATTAAACTTCAGACACTTTAATTTTAGACGTGTCTCATTTTCAACAGATGCCTTCTAGCTCTTAAAAATACCGAACACGTCTGATTTATTCTTACAAAAGTAAACCTAAAACTTTCTGGTAGCATTGTCAATGAAAGTTACAAAATACCTTAAGTCACCGATAGAGGGTACTTGAATAGGTCCACATACATTTGTATGCACCAGCTCTAATCTGTCTGACTTTGGAGTCTTTGCCTGCTTTGTAAAGCTGACCTTTTTCTATTTTTCGAAGATGCAATCTTCATAGAATTCTAGGTTCACTGACTCAATACCCGATAGCTTCCCTTTCTGTGTCAAAACTCTCATCTCCTTTTTACTCATGTGACCGAGATGCCTGTGCCACGTGATGGTGTCTGCTTCTGATGCTGCCACTGTTATGTTGCTATAAGAACCCGAGGATAGATATAATGTACCCTCCTGCTTCCCTCGGGCCAAAACCAATGACCATTTACTCATCTTTTAGGATTCTCCCCCAAATGTCATCACGATTCCAGATTCTGATAACTGTCCCACTGAGATCAAGTTTCTCGTTAGAATAGGCACGTGTCTACCATCCTTCAGCTTCAGTACTATATCGTTGGCCTGTGTGATCTATACTTCATCCTTTCCAACTATACTGCAAGCCTCATCGTCTTCTAGATATACTTTTTCAAAATTTTTCTTCACATACCCATGAAGTATATCCATGTAGGGAGTGGCATGGAATGATGCTCCTGAGTCAACAATCTATGAATTGGTTTTACAATCCAATGCACAAATCAAAGCATCTATATTTTTCTCACCAGAAACATTAATAGTAGCTTTTCCACCTTGATTCGTGTCGTCATGCTACTTTCTCAGAGCATTGTAATCCTTCTTGAGATGGCCTTTTTGTCCACAGTTTCAACATCCAGTCGACTTCTCCTAAGTCTGCGAGTTGCCCCGTGATTTGGATCTGTGGTTTTCCCTGCCCTTTTAATTCTTCTTATATGTCTTTCTTCCTCTACCTTCAATGTTCAATGCTGACCTTGATGTTGATCCTTCACCCGCTGTTCTGTGACATGATTCCTCTCCAAAGATGAAACTGGCAACCTCCTCCAACTTGAACTTAGACGAGCAGTTGCTGACTGCGATAACCAAGCCGCTCTAGCTTTCTGGTAAGCTAGACAGGAGACCTAAGGCTCTGACCTTGTCATCAAAGTTGATCCCAACTGACTCCAACTGGTTTACAACGGAGTTAAACTTATTGAAATGCTCCACTATAATGGCGTCATCTGCTATGCTCAGATTGAATAGCCTCTTCATCAGGTATAATTTAATTGATGCAAAAGGCTGATCATACATTCTAACACCGCCAATAATCCTAACGTCGTCTTCTCTTTTGCGATATTAAAGATCACCGACGGTGCAAGAATCAGTTGCACGGTCCACAAAGTTTTTCGATCCAATATCTCCCACTCGATCTATGTCACCTTCTTCGGTTTCTCCCCAATCAAATGTTCCAACAGATCCTTCTGATTCAGAACGTCCTCGATCTGCAACCTCAAAAGGGTGAAGTTTGAACCATTAAACTTCTCGATCTTGATCTTTCTGTCGTCTGCCATGTCATGATCTTCAGCATCCGAACCTTACTCTAATACCAGTTATTATGGATTTCAAATTAAGAATTGACTAAATTCAACCCACAAGTTACATTAGTGAAGAACACAATCAAGCCACAAATAAACACAAACCATAACGAGAACAGAAAATAACTAATGATGTACATACGAGTTTTTACGTGGTTCGACATTGGTGCCTACGTCCACTGGCTCGCACTTTCACTATTTATCTGAGAATTACAAAATGAATAATAATCTTGACGTTTTTCTTTAGCTAAAACATCACATTCCGCACTTTTCATAAAATCTCTTAGGTTAAAACATAACACTAGTCGTCGCACAACAAAAATTTTTATGCGACGGTCTGCTCAAGCAGACTCCTATCCGCTCGAGCGGTCACTAGTCTGAGATCACCTCCGTACAAGCCCGCTTGCTCGAGCTGTAACTAGCTTAAGACCAACTGCGTGCAAGCCCGCTCGAGCGGACCTCTGTCCGCTCGAGCGGTCACTAGACAAGGAGGTTTTCTCTTCACTCTCAACAAGTCACAACCCTGGCCATTCGCTTTTCAGTTCTTAATTTTTCTATTTTTCGTTGGGAAAGGACTGAAGGAAGCATCAGTAGACTTTGGATAATTGGTATATATATATATATATATATATATATATATATATGTGTGTGTGTGTGTGTGTGTAAAATGAATTGATATTTTTAAAAATGGTACGTAGCTAGATCCTACGCTGAAAATGTATTAACATTAAAAAAAAAAAAGTATCCATATGCATATATTAACCAAAGCTCATTAAACTTCTTTTTGCAGGACCATTTTTGCTATAGCGACTGATTTGTGATCTCATTAGCTTGTATGGCGCTCAAACGTAGTATCTAATATACAAATGTTCAACTAAAAAGTGTACCACTTATTTCATTTTGGTCCCTAATCATTAATGAGTCTCAACTACATCCTCAAATTTTTAATACATTGATTTAATGTTTGGCCAACTCGATAATTGTCATCTAAAATGTAGATGAAGATCTTACATCAGCCTCATGTTAGCTATAAGAAGGGCAATGAGAGTAATTTATTCTATATTTTGCCAAAACAAACAATATTCAAACACATTATTTACAAAAATGACCAAAAAAAGAGATAATTAATAATTATGAATCTCATTTTAGCAATTCGTCTTGGGATAGATCTTAATCACTAATTTAATAACCCAATTGATCTTGTTTTTAAATATTATCAAAATAATAAACACATATGTCATTTATACATGCAATGGATTGTGTATATATAGGCTATATATATACTTTTATTTTTTTATGTGATTTTGAATTTTGAATGGCCTTTATTTACACCAATATACCCTTGCTATATTAGAGAATATTACCATTTGCATCATTATGTATTTTATTGAGATTTTGATTTTTTTTATACATGTAATAGGTTACATGTGTGTTGTGTGTGTGTGTGTGCGCGCGTGTGTATATATATATACTTTTCTTCTTTTTATGCGTTTTTGAATTTTGAATGGCCATTATTTTTGTCAATATCCCTATCCCTATTATATTGACAGATATTACTATTTGCGAACATAGTGATGAAAATATTTTTTATTCCGACGCAAAACATTATGTGTCATGATATTTAAATGAGAACATAGGAATAATTGTATAATATTCTAATACATATTAATGAGAACTTATAATGAGAATATTTATAAAAATATAGTGTACCCACACAGAGTAATAAAAATATTTTTAATTCTGACAAAAATATAGAGTGTCATAATATTTAGATGAGAACATAGAGATAATTGCATAATGTTCCAATACATATTAATAAGAATTTATAGTAAGAACATTTATGAGAATATAGTATACCCACACATACCAATAAGAATATTTTTTATTTTAAAAAAAAGTATGGTGTGCCATGATATCTAATTGAAAACATTTGGATAATTGCTTAATGTTCCAATAGAAATCAATGAAAACTTATATGCTTCATTAACCATCAACAATAAGAATATAATGAGGATATAATGTTTCACTATATAATAATGAGAACATTATGAGAACACAATATACGATATATTGTCAAAATAAGTCAAATGTGAAATATCAATTACAAGGGATAAGACCACATCGGTTTGGCCTATCGAGGCTTGGCATGGGTTCGGAGCCGAGATCTGAACAAGTGCTTGGATACGAGCTGTGGCTCGGTTGAAGGGCCGCCCTCGCTCACTACTGCATAAAGAGTTCGGTAAAGGGATGCCTTTAATGAGATTTGACCAGTAAGGTACAACATTAAATGAGACGTGACGGATTTCGTACTCCATTTAATGAGATTAGATGGGGAGATGGGAGCTGATGGGTGACTTGCAGATCGAGGCAAGGAGAGAGATTCGGCTAGAGGTACGAGCTGAGATAGGGATATTAAATGGTGACGTGACCAAAGCTACCCTGCCAGCTCTGTCACTGCCGCCTATGCGTATGAGGGGTGCAGAGACGTCTTATAGGATTACATTGGGACTAGGAAGACATCATTATCCAACAGAAGGTAAGAAGTTTTGAAGGAGGAAAACTCTCTCAAAATAGATGTGTGAACATTTGATACTTCCCCTGAACATTTCTAACTTGACCTTCAGAGTGGCTTCTGGCGATTCACCGCCGGCTAGTTCACGTTCGCTCATCTTGCAGGAGACCGTGTGGTCATGGGTTCGATCGGACCAGATTCAATCCACAAAACAAATATAATTTACGGGGCACCCCGTATATCAACGAAAACATATGTGCCAGTTATGATGCAAGATTGTAGGACAAACTTACATGGTGATGACAACCATGACAATGATGAGAACATTAAAAGGTGGCATGGTATCGTAATGTAAATATAGGAATAATAACATAATGTCTCATTACATAGTAATGAGAACACTATGAGACTATCGTAATGCGGCATGATAATTTACACGATGATGACAAACACATATTATGGCATGATATTGTAATAATAACATATATAATGTCTCATTATATAATAAATGAGAACATTATGAGACTACAATATTTAATTACATAATAGTGAGAATATTTTAAGAACACAGTGTACCCACACATAGCAATGATAATATTTTTTATTTTGATAAAAATGTGGTGTGTCATGATATCCAAATAAGAATATTGGGATAATTGTATAATATTCTAATACATATAATTGAGAACTTATATGTTTCATGAACCATCAACAATGAGAACATAATGAGAATATAATGTTTCACTACATAATAATTAGAACAATATGAGAAGATTATCATTTTATTGTGAAAATAAAAATTTTATATTTTATTTTTTAAAAAAAATTCATACTCAATATAAATCTTGTTTTATAGATCTTTACGAGAAGTTTCTAAAAATAAAAATATTATTAAATATAAATACATATACTGAAAGTTATAAAATTTTAAATTTTAAAAATATAAATTAATTGCATAAAGAAAATTTCTCTCTTCTTTAATTATTTCTCTCTCCCTCTCTGTGTTTCTTCTTTAATTATATATATATCTCTCTCTCTTATTTTACTCTCTCTCACTTTCTCTTATTCTCGTTAAGGACACTTTCAGAAAATGACAAATAAAAATAATTTATTAAAATATAATTTTTTTTTGTCAGACTTATCTCTAAGTAGCTCAGCAAAATGGGACTTATGACTGAAACTCCCCAAAATAAAAATTTAACGTAGCAATGTACATCATCTATGAAACACACACACTTTGCCACGAAAACAAAAATATATGGAAAAGATACATAGTTTACTTCACATTATGTTTGGCCTAAAAAGCCTAATGCTTTTATTTCTCTCAGCCTTTTTTTATCTTTTTTGAATTTTATTTACCTTTTTAATATGATTTTTCTATTTTTTCAAGTCCTCATAAGAGAAGGAATCAAAAAGTATGGTTACCATGCTAAAATTGAGAAAAGTCAACTAAAAACGAAAAACCCAAAAAAAAAAAAAACCAAAAAATGCCAGTTAAGAGGACTTTTTTAAGTCTTATCTGAACCTGTTTTCAGTTTTTGGCCTTTTTTTTTCATTTATGGTTACAAGAAATTTTTTTAAAATACACTCATTTACAATAATTCTGAAAAAATTTACTAAGAACCAAAAATATTGTATAAAAGTTATAGACCAAACGCACGAAAACACTTCATTTTCAAATACAAAATACTTCCATGTCCAAATTACATACTTCTAGCTTAATCTTTTGTCCGTTGCTGTGCTATATTGCAAGTAAACCCCCAAATTCTTTATTAAGACCCAAAATGCATTGCGTAAAGGAGTATCTGCCTTTTCAACTAAAAGGGTATCACAAGATCTTTAGCCTTCATTTGTTTCTACGTTAAATATTTTATAATAAAATATATTTTTTATGTAAAATAAATTAAAAAAATATTTTTTATTTTTTAGTGTTTGGTTGGTATAGAAAAATTATTTTTTTAAAAAAAATAATAAATTTTTAAATCAAAATATGCTACTATTTTAATACTGTCTATCGCCATCTCTATTGTGACCACCACTACAACTACTATCCACCCTCACTACCACCCACATCACCACAAACACCATACCCCACCACTAGTACAATCAACACCACCGCTACAACCATCCAAGCATTACTACGTACCGTTGTTTGCACCACCATCACTGCCACTATCATCATTTCCACCATCATCGTCGTCACCATTACTGCATTTACTGCCAGCACTACCAACACTACCTCCATCACCACTACCGCCATTTCCACCACCATCCCCAGAACCACCACATCACCGTCGTTGCTTCATTTGTCTCTTTCACCACCACAACCACACCACCATTGGTGTCTTCTCATTCTCCTCCACTACCACCACCATAGTGGTTGCCCCACCGCCATCGTTGCTATTACACCCCTACGACTACTACAACCACCACCCCCACCCCAATTAGCACGTCGCTGCCATCACTTCTATCCCCCCACACACTACTACTACCATTACCATCACTGTCGCCACCATTACCCATTATTGCCGCTACTACAACTACCACTACACCACTAAACCACCATAATTGCCACCAACACTGCTACCATTGGCACCACCCATACCATTGCTACTACTGCTTTCTCCGCTGATACAAAAAATAACTTATCTCACTTTTTAACGTAAATCATTTATGGTTTTCTGATGTAAAATATTTTATAAAAAATATGTTTTGCATTATTTTTATCAAACCAAACAATGAAAGGGGTAAAATATTTTAGTAAAAATTATTTTATATTAAAGCTCCATTTTTTTTACTAATTAATGGGGATTGGGGCCCCAATGTTTGAACCTTGTGTGATAAGTGAGCCAATTGAACTCATTACCACTTGAGCTAGCCACCACTTATTAAAGCTCCATTTGTTTTAAAGTAAAATATTTACATATTTTTCAATGTTTGGTTAATAAAAAGAATATAAAATATTTTACATTAAGGTTACGTTCGTTTCAACATAAAATGTTTTTGGTAATATATTTTATTTATTTTCACTGTTCGGTTAACATAAAGTAAGTAAAATAATTTTTAAGTAAAAATATCTTACATGATCATAAGATGAAATTATTTTTCTTTAAATAAATTGTTGAGTTGTTTTTCATTTTTAAATAAACGTATCTTTACTCTGACCCTTCCTCGATTTTTAGATTTTTTGTGTGGATTTTAAAAGGATACATAAGTCCACGGCAGAAGTGACTACTATTTGAAATAACTTTGTAAAAGTTTTTTTATGTGGATTTTTTCACTTTTAGTGATTTTTGTTTACGTTAGTTCAAATAATTATACTTTTTAAATTTATCTCATTACAAGAAATCCAAAAAATAAAACAAAATGAACAAAAAAAAAATAAAATAAGATGAAAAGAGTCTTAAAAAGCCACTTTTAGGCTTTTTAAGGAATTTTTTTTTCTCTTTAGTAAAATTTTTTTATGTTAGTTCAAATAATGACAATTTTTAAATTTTTCTCGTTACGAAAAATCATGAAAGTAAAAAAAGACCAAAAACTAAAAACAAATGTTCATATAAGACAGGAATGGGCTTAATTAAGTTATTTTTTTCGTTTTAGTGAATTTTTTTCAACTCAATAAAAACGATTATAATTTTAGATTTGTTTTATCATGATAAATCAAAAACGTAAAAAATTTAGAACAAAAAAATAAAAATATTTGGAAAAGACAAAAAATAGTCACGAAAAGCCACAAAACTATTCCAAATAGTAATAAAACTCTAGGAGAAATCGAACCAGATCAAGATATTTTTTATAATTGTGAAAATTAAATATTTTTTATGTGTCAACCGAAAACTAAAAAATAAAAATAGAAAAATGCGTTTTTACAAAAATATTTTACATAAAAAATATTTTAATAAAAAATATTTATATTGAAACAAATAAAGCCCAAAAGAACAAAATTAACTTATATATAAAAATATAATTCATTTTTCGTATCAGCAACGGCGGTAGTGGTGACAACGACAATGGATGCAACAAGGATTAAGGTGGTGTGTGGGCAACGGTGGTGGCAGTGGTGATGGTGAAGAAGAGGTGATGACAACATTGACAGTAGTAACAATAGTGGCAATAGTGGTAGTGATAGAGGTGGGAGCGACGGTGATATTTGTAATGGTAGTGGTGGTGGAAATGAAGGGAATGTGATAGCAGTAGCAATGTGGAGGCGGTGACAATGTTAAAGGTGACAGTGGTGTTGGCGGTAATGGTAGCGGCGTTAATGATGGCGTCGTCAATTGTAATGGAAATAGTGGTAGAGATGGTGGAAGTGGTGGTGACAGTTGTCGTGGTGGCAACATTGATGATGACGGTGGTAGTGGCAACATTGATGATGACGGTGGTGGTGGCAGCAACAATGATGATAATAGCATATTTTGATTAAAACAAATTCTATTTTTTTCAATAAAATATTTTTCAAGCATCACCCAAACACCAAAAAACAAATACAAAAAAAATATATTTTTGAAAAATTGATTTTACATTAAAAATATTTTTTATTATAAAATATTTTATGTCAAAAACAAACAAATTAAGCCTTAATATCCTTCTAATTTTCGAAAAATATGATAAATTACTTCATTATATCTTTTTATTGTGGCTGATAGAGTGCGACTGTCAACATTGGATCAATTGTGATATTTAAAGTAATCGAGGGAAAGTAAAAAAGGGGGACCAAAAAAAAATGATGTACTGTACTGACCATTTACGAAATTAGTTAGCCCTAAAACCTAAAATCTTACTCTAATTTTCTTCAAATTTATGATTCGTTTATATTGATCTCGTATGTGTCACAATATTATTGGTCTAAATTACCATTCATTTAATTGGCATCTAATCAAATTTATCCTCTTATAATCTTACCGTAAAATTTTAAAATTTATTCTATTTAATATTATCTTATTTA
>JAULJZ010149986.1:0-10174 GCA_032270985.1 Heliamphora pulchella | reverse complement strand
ATATTATCCATTTAAAATCATTTATTCTTAGAAAATAAATTATAAAAATCATCAAAATCAAATTAAAAAACCCTTGGACTAATAGGGCTGGGTGGAGCAGTATATAAGGGTAGAAGAGGATGTTGGGAGAGAGGAAGCTGAAGTGAAGCCCAAAGAGAAACGGCTGAGCCCAGAGAAAAGGAATTGGCGCAGCCCGGTGAGATCGAGAAGGCCGAGCCCGATGCATATGAGCAGCAAAAGGCCTAGGATCCCACCACCGGAAGCACAGATTAGGCTGGGAACCGACTCCAGGGGCACCGTGAACGCAATTTTTAGAGAGTCAACTCATAAAATCTTGCCCCAAATTAAAGACCAACCCTACTTCCAATGGCTTGAACGGTTATCCGATTCGGTTGTTCAGTCGACGATAGAGAGAGGCATCAAATGGAGGTGTTCATATCATCGAGAGCGGAGTCACAAAACGGAAGATTGTCGTGCTTTTAAAAAATATTTGGAAGATCTGGTGCAACAGGGGCACCTTAAAGAGTTCTTGGAAGGAGGAAATAGGCAAAGATCTCCCGCCACGATGAAAACCAGTCTATCGTATGAGCCGATGAACCACAGAGTTATTAATGTCATTCACGGCTTAATTGGGGCAGAGCTGAGGAATACCATGAGTGGTCAGATGAAAAAGTTGGGACATAATGCCGTGGTGATGAAACAACAAACAGTCACGGGGAAGAGACCAAGGACAGAAGAGCATATTTCCTTCTCCGATGAAGAGATGGAGCGGGTGCAACACCCCCATAGTGATGCCCTGGTAATATCCCTCACTTTTCTAGATTATGAAGTTAAACGGGTATTAATTGATCAGGGGAGCTCAGTTGATATAATGTAGTATGATCTGTTTAAAAAGCTCGGCCTTAGAGACCACGACTTAATTCTATCACACACTCCACTCGTTGGTTTCAATTCCTAATCGGTTTGGCCTTTGGGAAAGATCATCGTTCCAGTTAAAGCAGGAACGGTAAGGGTCCTGGTAGATTTCTTAGTCGTAGACACGCCGTCTGCGTACAACGCCATCATAGGACGAACTTGGTTGCATAAACTAAAGGCCGTCCCCTCTAAACAAAGCTTGTCCGAAGGATAGTTTCCCTCTCCCAAAAATTGATCAGCGCGTCGATTAAACGGCATGACACCAACGCATGAGTTTCCTGGATGCATACCGGGGCTACCACCAGATTGCCATGATTTATCGCGATCAAGAAAAGACTCCATTCATTACCCCCCGAGGTACGTACTGTTACAAAGTAATGCCTTTCGGGCTTAAAAATGCTGGGGCAACCTTCAAGCGGATGATCACGAAGATGTTTGTCGAAGTTTTGGGAAAAACGATAGAAGCTTACAGAGATGATATGGTAGTAAAGTCAAAAAGGAAGGAGGACCACTTGGCCGATCTACAGAGTATTTTTGTCATCCTCAAAACCCATCGTCTACGTCTGAACGCAGCCAAATGTGCATTCGGAGTTGGACCAAAAAAATTTCTCAGATTCTTGGTCACCAACAGAGGGATTGAGGCAAGTCGGGATTAGATCACGGCCATCCTCAAAGTACAGAGGCCGAGCACAGTAAAGGAGGTACAAAGTTAACATGGATGATGGCTTCTTCGAATAGGTTTATCAGCCGAGCTCCTGATAAGTGTCGGCCATTCTTTTTGACATTGAAGAAAGGAGAAAAGTTCTGCTGGACCGAAGAGTGCGACCAGGTACCCAACGATTTGAAAGCATACTTATCCTCTCCACCCCTGCTCTCTACCCCAAAAGAAGGAGAAGTGTTATGCCTCTACCTGGCGGTGTCCTCACATGCCGTCAACGCAGTACTAGTTCAAGAAGAGGAAAAGCAACAGAAACCTATATATTATATCAGCCATACTCTTTTGGGGCCGGAGACAAGATATCTACCGCTGGAGAAGCTCGCCTATGCGTTAGTCATCGTTTCACGAAAGTTATAGCACTACTTCTTAGCCCATGCTATCATTGTATTCACTAAGTACCCGTTGAAGGTCGTGTTCTCGAAAGCTGACCTAACTGGAAGGATGACCAAGTGGGCCGTAGAATTAGGGGAACACGACGTTAGCTTCCAACCCAAAATTGTGATCAAGGCACAAGTACTAGCCGATTTTGTAGCCGAATTCGCACCAAAGGGGGTTGAAATGCCAATGGAAGCAGAACTCTACGAACCAACTGGATTAGGAGGGGTTTGGTGTTTGCATGTAGACGGGGCATCTAACAACAAAGGATCTGGAGTAGGAATGGTTCTCACCTCCCCAGATGGGTTGATATTAGAGCAAGCATTGCGACTCGACTTCGACGCCTTAAACAATGAGGCAGAGTATGAAGCCCTGCTAGCGGGATTGGAGGCGGCACTGAAACTTGGCATCACTTCGCTAGAAATTTTCAGCGATTCCCAACTCATCGTTAGTCAGCTGAAAGGAGAGTATGAGGAAAAAGACGAGCGGGTGGTCAAATATCTCCAAAAAGCCATGAAAGCCATGGAACAGTTTGCAATGGTCACGATAGACCGAATTGGCCGAGCAAGGAATTCTCATGCGGATGCCTTGGCAACTCTTGCTTCAGCAACAATCGAAAAAGGAGAAAGGACGGTGACAGTACAGTTCATCCCGAAGTTGAGCTTATATGACTCAGTCAGTGAGCAAAGAGAGGTTTTTATTACGGAGCAATCGCCATCTTGGATGGATCCCATTGTGCCGTTTTTACACACCGGTATCTTACCAACCGAGAAAAAGCAGGCGCACAAGGTTAGACTAAAGTTGGCTCATTTTTGGCTCTCTCAAACTGGCAAGTTGTATCGTCGCTCTTACACAGGACGATACCTTTTGTGTGTGCATCCTAATTTAGTGGGAGACCTTCTCTGTGAGATCCATGATGGGATCTGTGGTAGTCATACGGGAGGACAGTCCCTCTCCCACAGAGTAATCTCCCAAGGGTGTTGGTGGCCCTACATGCAGAAGGATGCTCAGCAGTATGTGAGACAATGTGAGAAATGCCAACTCTTTTTCCCTTATATCCATTAGCCCGCGGGGAAGTTAAACACGTTGACCAGTCCCTGGCCCTTTGCGCAATGGGGATTGGATATTGTGGGCCCATTCCCCAGGGCAGTTGGGAGTAAGAAGTACATGGTAGCTGCCACAGATTACTTAACCAAATGGGTAGAGGCCGAACCACTCGCAAACATACGGCAAATCGATATGAAAAAATTCATATGGAAGAGCATTGTGACCAGGTTCGGCATCCCTCGTGCCCTTCTTTCGGATAACGGGACCCAAATCGATGGAAAGCAACTTCGACAATTCTGTGCCAAGCTTAAAATAGAGTTCTACAACTCAACACCGGCATATCCTCAATGTAACGGACAGACAGAGGCCTCGAATAAGACTATTCTAGCTGGGATCAAGAAAAGACTGGATAAAGCGAAGGGAAGGTGAGTGGAGGAGCTTCCCCACGTGTTATGGGCTTACCGAATGACTCCGCATCGTTCCACTGGGGAGATGCCCTATTCGATGGCCTATGGTACAAAGGCCGTAATACCACTAGAGATCGGCTTACCAACGATGAGAACCGATGAGTTTGATCAAAAACGAAATAGAGATCTGTTAGCCAAAGATCTAGATCTGATTGAGGAACGGAGGGAAGCAGCACTGCGTAGAATCTGATCATATCAGCAAGAGATAAGCCAGGATTACAACAAAAGGGTCAAATTGAGGGAATTCGGCCCTGGAGATCTTGTATTAAGAAAGGTGATGGCCCACACAAAGATACCGGGTGAAGGGAAGCTTGGTGCAAATTGGGAAGGACCATACAGGGTCAAGGCCATCATAGGTCCCGGAGCCTATTATCTTGAAGACACAGAGGGTAAAGAGGTTCCTCGGCCATGAAATGCTGCCAATTTGAAGGTCTTTTATCATTAAATGCTCTATACTCATGAATCACTGAATGAATGTTTTTTGGTTATTTTTATGGCATCGACTTTCTGCGTTTTATGATTATTTTTGTGGTAGAGGATAGAATGGCCTCTCAGAAGTTAGAACAACTCCCAGGGTTTCTAACAATCTCGTTTCGAAAGAGGCCAGCTCGGCCTGTGGATAGAGCATCCTCTCAGGAGTTAGAACAACTCCCAGGGTTTCCAACAACCCCGTTGCAAAAGAGGCCAGCTCGGCTTAAGGATAGAACATCCTCTCAGGAGTTAGAACAATTTCTATGGTTTCTAACAATCCCGCTGCGAAAGAGGCCAGCTCGGCCTGAGGATAGAACATTCTCTCGGGAGTTAGAACAACTCCCAGAGTTTCTAACAACCCCATTGCGAAAGAGGCCAAATCGGCCTGAGGATTGAACATCCCCTCAGGAGTCCCTAGCTCTCAAACTTCGAAATTGGAATAACACAAGTTTGAAAAGGGGTTTAGCTCGTCCTAATCCCAAAATGGAATCAAATGGTAAAGAGTAAAGCCGAGCATACGCAAACAAAGATAAAAAGAAGATATATAAAGCAACAATCAAGTTTTTCATTATATATGAAGGGTGTGCAGTACAAAGAGGAGAAAAACGACCTTACAATAGAGATAAATGGCCGAAATTCCAATTAAAAAAAGGAAATGAGAGAAAAGCTCAGTTTTACCCATCAACCACCTCGGGATCAACCTCCCCTTCAGCTTGGGCATCATCCGGTATCTCCACCACGTCCTCACCTGTAAAAACATGACAGCTGGTGGCAGTATCCTGGACGTCGCCAAGCCGAGGTAGTGGTAGTTCCAGTGGGGCTTCAGGGTTGGTGGGATCAACTTCGGTCATCTGTTCTTTGGCGGCTGCTGCGGCATCGGCATTAGTGGGGGGTTCACTCCACAAAGGACAGTCCAATGGGACACCAACCCTCTCCAAGCCTTGTTTATATCTAAGGGCAAGGAGCTCGGTCTTGATGCCAAGGACTTCATTTACGAGGTGGCCCCCACATTCATCCCAGCCCTGTTGCCAGAGCTGGTCATCTCGTTCGGTTCTTGTAGAATCCAAATCAGCAGCTATCTTCTTTTGCATCTCTGTCCCTGCCTGGGCAACCGCTAAGAGGGCGTGAAGTTCTGCGTTGGCAGCCACCACCACGGCTGCTTCTTCTTTTGTCTTCCTCTCTGCCTCTTGTGCTTTCTTCACCTCCTCTTCGGCATTCTTCAGCCTTGTCTCTAGTCCTTGGATGGCCGAGACGCTCCTGGCTAGATCGGCTTCCAATTCTTTTATATGCCTGGAGGAGATAGTCAATGCCTTGCTGAGTTTTTTGGTCTCCCTCAAGACCTCGGCGAAACCATTGTGTAAGACCGTGACGGCCTGAAGTTGCTGTGAAAATGTATGCAGAGTAATCAAAAGCAAGCAAAAGAGGAAATGCACAAAACTTAAAAAGAAAGATGCTTACCTCCACGCCGAGCTGGTACACTCAGTCAAATAAGGCTGGAAGGGAGAGTCCAGCGTGGTTGGCCATGTCAAGCGGTAGGCCGAGTCCCCTAGCGAGGCATTCGGCGACTTTCCCCGTCTTTGAAGTGTCCTCCACGGTTAACGGACGTCCCAGCTGGTTGTATTCTGGGAGTCAGTGGGCTGGGGTTAGAACTGGAACTTTGGCTTCCCTACCCCTTCTAGGGGTAGTCTCGATTGCTGGGGTCCCATCCGCACGCACCAAACGGCGATGTTGGGCAGGACGAACATCTGGAGGAGGGGAGCAACGTAGCCGAACAACCCCACCGCCGACTTCCACTTCTAGTACGATGAAAGGAACTGGGGAAAACAAGAGCCATGGGAATGGGAGCAACTGGCGGAGGTGGAGGAGGAACCAAAATCCTCGTAATAGGAGTTACAGAAGTGCTGGCAACATTGCGACCAAGAACAGCGGCTCTGAGATCAAATGTTCTCTACCTCGGCATAGTTTTCTCTTCTTCAGACAGTGGCGGGGATGGAGGTTTTGCACGATCTGGCAATGGGTTGCGTGTGTGATCTTTAGACCGAACTTGACTTGGTGCCCGTGGTTCTCGGTGGCGTATTACTCGGCGGTAGCTCGGTACATAATCCAGAAGGTCGGGTGCCGAGCGAGTCTCTCTTATGTTCAAGTAGCGTTGCACTTCGCAAAGCTGGCTTGCCTCTTCTTTTGTTTGGCGAGGGAAGCGGCTGTAAAGGACCAGAAAAGAGTATAAGTAATAACAGAACTAAAGCGGAGAGGATAAGAAAATGTAACTATTATGAATACATAAACACGGGTTGAGCTGAACCGACCTGGACTCCCTGGGACCCTCGGGATGGGACGACCAGCAAGTCCGGTACGATTGGCTTGAAATTCAAAATCTCCTCCCACAAAGATGAAGCCGTCCCCATGTTTGTCTGATTCAGGGAGGTTATGCACCATTTGTTGGGCAACACTCCTCTGACGGAGATAATATGTACGGTCATTGCGGGCAATGGTGTAACTATAAAAAATCTCAGGAACACCGAGATTCAAACCGTAGCGATGTTTGATCTCGGCTACTCCCATTACGACCCTAATGAAGTTTATTGAAACTTGGCGAAGGGTGAGGCGATAGGTGGCGAGCATTTCACGAAGCAGAGGGTCGACGGAGAAGCGTACCCCGACCTCCACTATGGAGGCAATGGGAAACTAGACCTCGTTTCCTCTGGAAAGGAAATGAGACCCAAATGGTGGGATGTGGTATCTAGCCCTAAAAGCTGTAAGAGCAGCGGGAGTATTTACTTCTTTGACAAACTTTCCCTTTTTGGCCATGGCTAACGGGGAAGAGGCAAAGTAAGAAGGATTTGAGGAAATGGGTGAGAAAATACCGTGTAAATCCTAAAACCCAGAAAGAATGAAAAATGGGCCTACAAAAAGAAATCGCAAAACACTTACAAAGAAAGGAAAAGTGGAACGAGCAGCAGCAGTTGGTAGTGATTGAGCTTGACGACCGACAATAACGGGCTTTGACGATCACCAAGACTGAGAAACGAAAGTCGCAGAGGAACGGGAAAATTCGAAAGAGATCGAAGAAGAAGAAATTAGAGTTAAACAGCCCCATTTATAGGGGGAGAGGCAATTATTAGCCCCATTGGAAGCGGCAACAGGCGCCTCGGGGATAGTGAAGCGTCACCTGTCTTTCATGGGGAAAGCGCGAAACGCCCGGCTTAGGGCCACTCGCGCCTCGACACGTGGCGAATTTCGAATGGTAGAGGGGATGAATCGACCGCGTAATAATTGAGCCAAAGTAAAAATAGAAGATAAAAAATTCGAATCAGTTTCCCTCACGCGCAGCGAGAGGAAAACTGAGAGGCAAATGAAGGGGAATGGGCCGATTTGGCCCATTGGGTTACAATAAGGCCCAAACAAATGGAATCAGCCCGAGGTCAAACTATGAGGACCTGACTGTGGGTATGGGGACAACCCCTCAATGCTTTTAAATTCTCTGACATCGCATTTAATGCGATGTGACCGAGATGGGATAACATTAAATGCGATAGAAAGGGCATATGTCAAACCATTAAATGCGCTGCCTCCTCGGGGAACGCGTTTCAGTCCACCGCCTCCTCGGGGAATGTATTTTAGTCCACAGCTCGGCCATAAGGATAGGTCGAGCTCGGTTTGTTTAATGTGCGATGTGATTTGAATACGCCAGCCGTCGGCATAAGGATAACGGTGGAATGATGGGAATTAGGACAGCAAATAGGAGTCAAAAAATAATGATGGAAGATGAGGAAAGAGAAGAAGGAATAGCTGGTTATAAAAGGAGAAGACAAAGGCAATAAAAATGCGATAGGAAATATCTCTAAACGCTTCTTTGAGTGTATTTTCTTTTGATAGGATTATCGATAGCTTTTAATTTTATCATCGGAGTAGCTTCCGGCGAATAGCCACCGGCTAGCTTACGTGCGTTCACTTTTGTAGGTGTTGAGACATTGACAGATTCGGTTGTGAGCTAGGTTTAATTCGTCAAATAAATATAATTTACGGATTTTTCCCGTACAACTTATAATAAGAAAGAGTGACAGATCTTGTCTATTTTGCAAACTAGGGACAAAATCTATTTACTTGCTTTAAAAATCTATATAGTACCATTATCCATATATATAATTTTTGATAATTTGTTTAGATATGTAAATGGGTGTTAGGAATCCTGGGACTTTACCTTGCTAAAAAAGACTTAATATTTTGAGAGAAATAAATTTTTAACTACATTGGGTCTAGATTTGGCACACCTTGAAAAAAATATCATAACATTTTGTATACTTGTGCTTTTCAAGTGATTCCAGTAGGGTCGGAAAAATACGAAAAAATTAACTTTTTTCACTGGTTTATATGCAAAAAGGTATTTTCTATAAGAAATGATAATATTTCAAAGTTGGCTGTTCAAAACTGTGTTTTAGCCATTTCAGAATTTGAATTTTTGAAATATGAAAAACCTGAAGTTAGGCACTACAAAAAATCATCAATAGGACATTTATATTAAGATACATAAAAATATTGAGATCAAAGTTCTGATATTTGATCAAAAAATAAATTCATGCAAATCAATAAATTGTCGTTGGATTCTTAAGATTGAACATGAAAATGACACATGCACAACCATTTTGACCGTTGATTCTTTATTGTATAGCTATACCTCTCATATATTATATATAAGTCACAAACCATATTCAACAATCAAAACTCAAAATAATCGAGTTTTAGAAGAAGAAAAGAAGAAAATGGACAAGTTGGTTCATACCTCCATCTCATAAAAAATAGACGAGGCATGAACCTCATTTAAGCTTTGACGACCAAAGTTTGGCATAAAAATACATGTGATATATATATATATAGTTTCTACCTTGAAGGTGCTAAAATAAAAGTAAGAAGAGTTGATGAACAAGCCTCCTTGGTGCAAATAAGAGAACACAACCAAGTAGAGAGCCTTTCCTTTTTCCTTCTTCCTTCTATTTTTCTTTTCCCCTTTTTTTTTTCTCTAACTTTCTCTCTATTTCTCACAATGTTGACCGGCCAAATGAGGGCCAGCCATGGGGCTCCTTACGGCTAATAATGGCCTGATTTGTATATATATAATTATATAAAAATATTTATGTGCGTTTAAATATACTATATTGCTTAAAAAAAACTTAAAATAAGCTTGAAATAGAAAAGTAGTCACCTTTTCTAGAGAATTGTATTTAATTAATAAAATGATGATTAGTACATTATATCTATAGTTAAAAAGTATTATTACAATATTTGAATACAAATACATAAGTGATATAAGTCAAAATAAGTCTTTTTGCAAGAATTTTTAAAATAAGTTTTTAATTAAAAACTTGTATACATTGTTTTTATTAATTAAATTAAACTATATAAACATATAATTTAAACCAAATTAAATTCATAAAATTTCAGTTTGTAAATTATATATATAAGATGTTGTTTGGCTCAAAAGGAGTATTTGTGTTGACAAAAGGGTTTTTATTGGGTTTTGGGGCTTATTTGCTCAAGAATTAAGCTTTTTAGTTCAATTTGAGAATAAAAAATAAATTGGTCAGCCCAACTTGAGTTTTGGGATAAATGGACTTATCTCATGATGCATGAAAAAGACTGAAACAACAAGAAAACTACTTAGAACGAGCACAAGAGGACAAATTGAATTTTTAGATATTTTAATATATATATATATAAATAATGAATTAAACAGATAAACACATAAACATATATATTTATATTTTATTTTATTCATTATTATTATTATGCTTACAAATTATCGGGCCCTTACATAAATCATCTTCTAAATTTTCTTATCATTTACAAACTCGTAAACCCTCACAATATTCAAATTACTCTCAATTATTCTCAACTCTTTATTTTTTTAAAAAAATAATTCACAAATTATATATTTTTCTTAAGTTAATCCCCATTTCTCTATCACTCTCTTTATACTTAAGTAAGAAAGTTATTTTGTAAGAGATGATTAAAAAAAAAAGTTTTCACGTCTCAATGTACTAATTTATTTCTATGTTCATCTTTCTATGTGCCAAAATTATAGCATATGAGTTTACAAAAAAATATTAAAAAAATTAAATAATTTAACCTTACACTGAGTTTTACAAAAATATAAGGATGTCCAAAATTTTATTTAGAATGCATA
>JAULJZ010149985.1:0-10176 GCA_032270985.1 Heliamphora pulchella | reverse complement strand
ATATAAATGACTCCCCTCTTGTTTGGACATGACCACGTAACTTCTTGTGGTTTGTGGACTAAAACAAATTGTCACAAAATCCATCCTAATTAACGGGAGGTGCAAATCACGCACATGTTGAGAAAGTAAACAATTATTTAAAACAAAAATACCCTTAATAAACTTTTAAAATTTAGGAAATGCCGTTTTTTTCCTTTTTCCCTCTCTCTACTCCCTCCTTCCCTCCCTCCCTCTACTTCCACCTCCTCCAACTCTCCAACCTCTCCCACCAATCTAACTCCCCCATTCCCTCCCTCCCTAACCCCTTGGCGCACCACCCCTACAGCCCCCAACCACAAATTTAAAGATACACACATAAACTAATATTCCAATTTGTATAACATCTGCTTGTCTATCAGACTTCCTGGCATCAGTGAAGTTGTAAGTCATAACCCCTGCTACTTCTTACGTAGACCTTGCCCTTCTTTCCACGCATATTCAATAAAATTCTTTGTGCCACACCCATCTGCCCACTATGACCAATGCCTACTCCTCTTCATTATTAGAAAGTGAGGAAAAATCCATCAAGATCCCAAATGGATCGATCGGTCCTGATACCAATCGTTTGTTCTGTCAAAATACTGCAAGCTACTTGAGATTGAATGATGGACAGATTGATCAGAATTGATAACGGATCGATGGGTTTGGGAGACAGATCGATCGATCTGTTATGTGACAGCCTCATAAAACTCATTAGGGTTGCAGCCATCGATGTATCTTTTGCAGTTTTCTTCTACAAATTTGGGGTTGTTTATTATTTTGGCATTCTCCCAAATAACTAGTGAAAAAGTGTGAGCCCGTAGACGTAGGCAATATTTTCCAAACCACAAAATCTATCATGTTTTCATGCTCGTTTCTTGTTCGCTTCCTTTTTGTGTGTGATCATGTGTGGCTTGTGGGTGTGATTTTACACAACTGGTATCAAAGCTCTGGGTTTTTGAGGTGAAGAACGTACAATGGTAGAAGAAGGAAAAATCAAGATCGAGAAGTTTAATTGCTCGAACTTTACCTTCTGGTGAATGCAGATCGAAGACTATTAGAGTTTATTTCTTCTATATTTAAATGGGTAGTTTTGTAATTCTTTATTTATGGTTCTCATATATATGTTATGGCGTGTAGAGCCTATTTTAAGACTCTAGATTCTCACCATAATTCTCAATTAGAATATCTCTGTTGCTCTACCTTCTCTCTCCTCAACCCTAAATCATTTTTTAAATTCAACTTGGTTTAAAAGCATCCGATCTAACCCTAGAAGAGTTGTAATGCTTCAACTCTTGTCGCGCAGAGAAAACGGCATGCTGACGTCATTTTTTTACGATGACATCAGCACTTGTACGGACAACGACGAGCATCACTTCTGGTTCAGATCGCCTCGATCTGCTGGTCTTTATGGTGATTTTTCCATGATTTTTTGAAGAAGTTTGGCGTGTCCCACGATTTTTTGGATTTTCGGAACCCTAGGGTTTCGATCTATAGTTTGCGACTTCAATCGTGGTTTTTGGTGGTCGAGATCCATCCTATAGGTGTCGAATCTCCCTCCTCATCTCAGATCTATGCTTGTTCGGTGATTATGAAAGGTTTCTAGTCGATTTTTGGGTCATTTATAGGTCGGTAAGTGCTTTTTCAGTTTCGGTTGTTTGTGATCTGGTGGTACTTTTTCGATTTTGACTATTTTCGACTTCGGTCCTTCAGTTCTTGCAGTATGTGCAATTTGGTGGTGCTTCGAGTTCGTGTTGATTTGCTGGTTTGAAGTTGATTTGAGCATCTAAGTGGATTTCGGTGTAAGTACACCAAAACCCTAGTTCTCGATCTTTACATAAAGGCACCCCAAGTTGTTTTTTATCGTGGATATCCATTCTAAAGGTGTCGATTCTTCTTATAAAGGTCTGATTTGTGGATGATTTGGTGATTTTTGGTGTTTGGGTTCATCTTTGAACCACTGCATAGTTCGGCGCCCCTTTGTTCTTCGGTTGGTTTTTGTGGTATAAATCTAATTGCCTTTGGTTCTTTTTAGCTCTTGTGTTATTCGATTTTATTTTCTACTGGTTTTCGGCAACCTTTTCATGTACTTCTGTCTTCCTTGGTTTGTTTTTGCACTATTGAGGTATCTTGATCACATCTAGTTTCGTCCTTCAGACTTATTTGATGTGTTTGGATTTAGCCTCCTCTCCTCTGCCTTGATTTAATATGGATGAAGTAAAGACTTCTTTTGTTTCTCATGATGCTCTCCATATTCAGCTTAGCGAGATTGTTCAGACCTTGTGTCATGTTCTGCCTCCTTCTTTTACTACTATTTTAGCTAATTCAGGTAATATGGATGTGCGGCTCTTACCTCTTCATCTTGGATCATCGATTCAAGTGCTAGTTATCATATGTCTGTAATTCGTCTCTTTTCTCTCATTTTACTCCTATTAAACATCATATAATCTTAGCTGATGACTCATCTCGACCTATTTCACGAGCAAAGTGTCCTTCATCCCTCTCTTTATTTGGCGTTACCTTCTAGTCTTTATATTCTTTATTTTTCCTTTTAACTCGTTGTCGGTTAGTCAATTCACTAAATCTCTACATAGTTCTGTAACTTTTTCTCTTACTTTTTGTGTCTTTCAAGACCTCAAGACCAAGAAGATGATTGTTTAGGGGCATGAGAAGAACGGGCTTTGCTATTTTGACATTGATTCTGGTTATCCTTCTTGTTAAGTCACCAAGTATCCCAATAGTTTAAGCTCTTAGGAAACGGGCCCAACAATGTACATCAAGATATCCAGCACTCCCCCTCACGTGCGACCCTGTCTCGCACGCGGAGAGGCAAACAACTAAATAGGTGGTGCACCAACACATAATGCACAATAACAAATATAACAGGAAAATACATCACGATACTTGAACTCAAGATCTCATAGAACCAGAGTTCTGATACCATGTTAAATTACCAAGTGTCCAAAAAGCTTAAGCTGTTAAGAAATGGGCCCAACAATGTATATCAAGATATCCAACACTTCTCATACTTCATCAACCTTAAATGCTATCATTTCACCTCTTCAGTGGCATTTTCACTTAGGTCATCTTTCGGTGGCTAAGCTTAAGTTGGCTATCCCCAACTTACCTCTCGTGTCCTGTTTTGAGTGTGAATCGTGCCAATTAGGCAAGTATCACTGTAGTTCATTTCCCAGTCGTAGCCATCATCGTCAATCTAAGTCTTTTGATTTTATCTATACGAGCATTCGAGGTCCTTCTTGAACTCCAATTACTAGTGAATATTCTTATTTTGTTACCTTTGGTGATAACTACTCTTGTATTTTTTTTGTTGAAACACCGGTGTGAATTGTCTTATGCTCTCTCTACATCCTATAATGAAATTTTTACTCAATTTCGAAAGCTCATCAAAATTATTCGATCTGATAATGTATTAGAATATATGTAATCTACTATTACTTCCTTTTGTGTCAATCGTGGTATTATTCATCAAATGACTTGTGCTTCCACGTTACAACAAATGGTGTTGCTGAATGCCATTACTGTCATATATTAGATGTTCGTACCTTATTGTTTCATGCTCAAGTACCGAGATACTTTTGGAGTGATGCTGTCCTTACTGCTTGTTATCTAATTAATTGCATGCCTTCCGTTGTTCTCGATCGTCAGTCCCCTTTTTCCTTGTTGTATCCGACCTCTCCACCTTGAGCATGAAACAATAAGGTACGAGCAACATCTAACAGATGACGGTACTTGCGTTCAACAACGCCATTTTGTTGTGACGTGCGAGCACAAGTCGTCTGATGAATAATACCACGATCGACACAAAAGGAAACAACAATAGACTGCATATATTCTAACGCACATCAGATCATATAACTTTCATGCGCTTTCCAAATGGAGTAAAAATTTATATTATAGGATGTAGAGAGAGCATGATGCAATTCAGACCGGTGTTTCAACAAAAAAAAGCCAAGTCATACAAGCGTAGTCATCAACAAAGATAATAAAATAAGAATATCCACTAGTACTTGGAGTTCGAGAAGGACCCCAGATGGACATATGAACAACATCAAAGGACTCAGACTGACGATGATGGCTACAACTGGGAAAGGAACTACGGTAATGCTTACCTAATTGACACGATTCACACTCAAAACTGGACACAGGAGGTAAGTTAGAGATGACCGGCTTAAGCTTAGCCACCGAAAGATGGCCTAAGCAAAAATGCCACTGAAGAGGTGAAATGATAGCATTTAAGGCTGATGAAGTATGGGAAGGATAACCAGAACTAACGTCAAGATAGTAGAGCCCGTTCTTCTCATGCCCCTAAGCAATAATCTTCTTGGTTTTGAAGTCTTGAAAGACACAAGAAGTAGGAGAAAAAGTTACAGAGCAATGTAGAGATTTAGTGAATTGATTAACCAACAACAAGTTAAAGGGAAAATCAAGAAAATAATGACTAGAAGGTAAAGTCAAATGAGAGAGATGAAGGACACCTTGTCTACGAACAGGTCGAGATGAGCCATCAGCTAAAACTATATGATGCTTAATAAGAGTTAAATGAAAAAAAAGAGATAAATTACCAAACATATAAGAACTAGCGCCTGAATCGATGATTCAAGATGAAGAGATAAGAGTCACACATGCAATATTACTTGAATTAGTTGAAGTAGTAGTAAAAGAGGGAGGTAGAACATTACACATGGTTCAAACTATCTCGCTAAGCTGAATATGGAGAGCATTATGAGAAACAAAAAAAGTCTTTACTTCAGCCATATTAAATCAAGGCAAAGGAGAGGAGGCCAAATCCAAACATACCAAACAAGTCTGAAGGACGAAACTAGATGTGATCAGGATAACTCAACAGTGCAAAGAGAGAAGTACAGGAAAGGACTGTAAAAAACCAGTAAAAAATCCAATCAAATCACACAAGAGCCGAAAAGAACCAAAACAATTGGATCTATACCAAAACAACCAACCAAAGTACAAATAAAGGGGTGCCGAACTGTGCAGTGATTCAAAGATGAACCCATACTGATGCAGGGGAAGCATATTGGCTAGAAAGACATTAGCACCGAAATTCACGAACTTGCTTGAATTAGAGATACTTTCTCCAATAACAAACACAAATAAAAGAAAACTCTCTGAAATTCTTATTAATCAATAAACTACTTTGCTCTAAGGCTTACATCCTAATTTATAATAACTATAGCACTAATAAAAAGAAAAATATAATAATAGAAAATATACCTAATTATAGTAAAGCATAATAAGGAGATTGAATAATATAAAATTAGGAAACATAATCTTCTAGAATAATATCAAAAAGAAGACTAAATAATCTAATATTAGGAAACCTAATCTTCTAGGAAAATAATATTAAATGTATTAGTTTCTTAATAAAATTATTAATTTTAAAATAAAAAGAAAAATTAATCTTTCATAGATCCAAAATTGCGCCTACATCACATACACCAAAAACCACCAAATCATTCACAAATCAAACCTTTATAGGAGGAATTGACACCTCTAGAATGGATATCCACAATCAAAAACAACTTGAGATGCCTTGAATTAAAGATCGGGAACTAGGATTTCAGTGTTCTAACATCAAAATCCACTTAGATACTCAATCGGCATTGATCCAGCAAATCAAGACCAAATCGAAGCACCAGCAAGTGTGTCGGCACCTATAGGATGATAAGCAACCATTGAAAACCAGGATTGAAGTCGCAATTGCCGTATTCAAAAGCTAGGGTTCCGAAAATTGCAAATAATCGACCAACCAATGAGTTCGGCCTTCAACGAGTGACAAACACCAAGAAAAGAAGAACCGAAGCAAGAACAGTAGTGCCGGCGCCTATAGGATGGATCTCGACTATCAAAAACCACGATCGAGGTCGCGAAGATCAGATTGAAGGGCTAGGGTTTAGAATATCCCAAAAGTCTTCAAAAAATCATGAAAAAATCACCATGAGGATCAGTAGATCGAGATAATCTGAACCAGAGGAGCGACGTTCATCACCGGCCATACAGATGCTGACATCACGCTGATGTCATTGTTCAGAAGATGACATCAACACGTCGTTTTTCACTACACGGCGAATTCTGGAGTTTTACGACTCTTCTAGGGTTAGATCGGATGCTCTAATACTAAGTTAAATTGTAAAAAGGTAATTTAGGTTTGAGGAGAGAGAAGAAGGTAGAATGATAGAGAGATTATAATTGAGAATTAGAGTGAAAATCAAGGGACACAAAATAGCCTCTACACCCCATGACATATATATATGTCTACACCCCATGACATATATATATGAGTCATACATAAAGAATTACAAAACTATCCAATTAAATATAGAAGAAATAAACTTAATAAACTTTAACAGAAGTAAACTAAATAAACTCTAACAAGATTAAATGCTATTGCAAAATCTAGGATCTCCTCTCTTGTCTTATTTCGATCACCAAAACCAAAGCCTCAATGAACCTTCTCATATCTTTGTCTTTTGTTTCCTACATGCTCATTAAAATCTCCACCTACAATTATCTTTTCTCCTACTGGTATTTTTTAAACTATTTTATCCATTTGATCTCAAAATTTTCCTTTACTATGGTCATCCAACCCTCCATAAGGTGCATTGGCACTAATCCCATTAACTATGGTCTCTCCAATCACAAGTTTAATGAGAATTATCCTATCTTCGTCGCGTGACTGTTACTATATTATCTTGAAGGTGTTTAGCTACTATTATTCATACACCATTTCCATGTCTCTTTTTTCCAGTATAATAGATTTTATAACTTGTATTATCTATTTCTTTTGATTTCTCTCCTACCTATTTAATCTATTGTAAGCATGCTATACTAATTTTTATTCTAATTATAGTATCAACTAATTCTATTATTTTACATGTTAAAATTCCGATGTTCCAAGTTGCTAATCTAAGCCTATGGTCTCGGGCTAATTTCTTTATCTGCGCTCATTTAGGAAAGCACAGGAACCTTTGCTCATTTTTCACCACACCCGGGCGCCGGTGTGGCGCCCCTTGCCCTTTTTTCGAAATGCCCAAAGGCAGGCACAACGCGTCGCTTAAGGGGGATACCTTAGCATTGACATATAAATTATTTAGATTTATGTTCATAGAGATCTGACTGGTTTTTGACGTGTTGGCTGTTAGCTGGCTAACGCACAACTTTCCTCTCTTCGGGCTTGGGACCGGCTATATAACAATTAATACTTTAAGCACTACACAGGTGGAGTTACTTATAGAATTCTTTTATTCTTTTTTATTATTAGTGAACATAGAACAGCCAAAAATTCAAAACAGCATTTTTATCATGTTAGTCTGCACCCCTTGTGGATTATATCATTCAACAGGCTTATGCATATCTCAAGCTTCTTGTCTAGAATCATTTGGTTGCGCACCTGACATATCTGGAATTCTGTTTTGTTACATCTTTTGTCCTTAACAGGTTAAAACAAGAGGAAATGGTTCTGGCTGACATGCATCTTAAACCTGGTGAAGCTTGGGAATACTGCCCGAGAGAGGCATTACGTAGAATCTCAAAAGTTTTGAAAGATGAATATAACTTGGTGAGTGTGATCACTGTGATGGTTTAAGTGAAATACCGTGTTATGCAATATCTAAACGTATATATGCAGGTGATGAATGCAGGTTTTGAAAGTGAGTTTTATCTCTTAAGGAGTGTACTAAGGTATGTCGTGCAACTGTTCCGATGCCTTCTTTTACTTCAGAGTTTCCAGTTCACATTGCAAATATTACCTGTAAAAATCCGCAGGGAGGGGAAAGAAGAATGGATACCATTTGATGCAACACCTTACTGTTCTACATCGGCATTTGATGCTGCTTCTCCAATCTTTCATGAAGTTGTAGCTGCTTTCCAGTCCTTGAATATTCCTGTTGAACAGGTAGAAAAGAAGTTGGTATTGTTGTAGCTATTTGTACTGGTTATGGGAGGTTTTTTTATTGAGATTTAATTTATGTGGTCACAATCACATAGTCGATCCTAAGCACGAAGAAAGAATGAGGGTTGTGCGTTAGGTAGCTGACAGCTAACACTATAGAAAAACCCGTCAGATCCCTATAAATATGAAACCAAATAATTTGTGTCAATGCTAGGGTGTCGCCCTTGAGCAATGCGTTGTGCTTGCCTTCGGGCATTTCGAGAAATGAGCAAGGGGCTTCGCATCAGCACCCGGGGCAGTGCCAAATGAGTAAGGGTTCCTGCACTTCAGTCGACAAGCACGAGTAAAAAAGTTGGTCCAGGATCATGGACTTAGATTAGAAACTTTGAATACAGGAACTTTAACATGTAAAATATTGGAATTAATTGATACTATAATTAGAAGAAAAATTAGTATAGCGTACTTACAAAAGAATAAATTGGTAGGAGAGAAATATAAAAAAATAGATAATGCAAACTATAAAATCTATTATTCTTGAAAGAGAGACATATAAATGGTGTAGGAATAGTAGTAGTTAAACACCTTCAAGATAATGTAGGAGCAGTCACGCGAAATGAAAATAGGATAATTTTAATTAAACTTATGATTGGAGAAATCATACTCAACGTAATTAGTACTACCCACCTCAAGTAGGATTGGATGACCATATTAAAGGCTTTTGGGATCAAATGGATGAAATAATCCAAGAAATACTAGTAGGAGAGAAGGTAATTAGATGAATTGCGTGCATGAGTAAGAGAGAGAGAGAGAGCAAGTTCATTGTTCTTTCAATCTTAATTCATCTAATGAGCTTAACCTTGTTTTAACTTCACGTGCCCGTATACAGTGTGCGATAATATAAATTATTGATTCATACTCTTGTTTAATCGATTGTATTCTAAATGTTGTAGATTCATGCGGAAGGCGGGAAAGGTCAATTTGAAATAGCGATGGGATACACTATGTGTACTAATGCTGCAGACAACTTAGTTTTCACTCGTGAAGTTGTCAGGGCTGTTGCAAGGAAACATGGGTTGCTGGCAACTTTCATGCCCAAGTAGGTTTACAATTTTTCCATGACATGGTAGATGTGTTTGCTTTGCTACAATGAGTGAGAAAATAGTCAATTGCTTAAATTGTCTGCTGGTTTTGGGAGGGAAGGGGGACACTAAATGCTTGTGGAAATATGTTCATCATTGACTTAAAATGATGAATTGATGTCCCATATTGTCGACATATTATTTGTTAAATGTTCAATTCATGCATTTGTTTTTTTCTATTTCTGCAGCAGATTATTTCGTACTCTATAATGACATGTCAATGGTTTGTGTTGATTTGGGTTGTATGTTACCTTGTTCCATACTTGCTTCAAAGATTACAAAAGATCCAACATAGTGGTATGACACTGTAAAGTCACAGGAAACATGGTAATAACACCGTTTGTATCACTATGCAGATGCTTGCTGTCCATGAAATTTTTCTGAAGAAGTTTTTATAGCTAGTGTATTAACTAATCAAATCCTTTGTAATCAGGGTTTTAGCTTATGGCCTGTGAGCTACATCCTGTTTACTCCCCTCTTTATGCATTCTAAAATCAAGGTACCAAGGTTGGCTATCAATCTCAAATGTAACAGATTGGTGGAAGAAGAGTAAGGGAGGGAAGTTCTGCTATATTGTTTGGCATAGTAATAGGTCTATCACTTAATGTACATGAGAGGCCACTCTTCTTAATAACTTAGTGTTTGGGTTATACCAAGTTTCTCCATGCTATCAGTCAAGGCCCATTACCGCTTAAAAAAAAAAATTCCACACAAAAAAAAAAAAACCCACAGCCGATAAATAAAAAAAGGATAAATTACATTTATCTCCATAGAAGTTTCTGAAATTACTTTAGACTCTTTTTTGTTTCATTTTTATATTTCATATATTTTTTTCTGTTAAATAATTATTAAAAAATTTGACAAAACTTACTTATATCAACAATATTTACAAATTTACTTCCAATTTTACCTTTACTTGCCATATTACATTCTTTTCTTACCCTTATTAAATAATATAAATTAAAAATAATAAAAATCCCTCATTGCAATTCAATAACTCTAACCATGAACAATTTTCATCTCAAGATGGCAAATCGGCGCTGTTCAGGTTCTGTTTTGCGTCAGCGGTCGAAAACTCCCATGGAGCGTCAA
>JAULJZ010149983.1:0-10176 GCA_032270985.1 Heliamphora pulchella | reverse complement strand
GCAGACCGACATAATAATCTTTAGGACCATAGTGTTTTTCGTTCCAATAGTCGTCGTGGAACATAGGTGGTAACCACTTCTCATTGCGATTGCGGCTACTCCCACCGACATCGCGTCTAAAGGCCATTGTGAGAGAACAAGATTGAAAACAATAATAGAATGCAGTGGAGGATACACATATGCACATTCATGGCTAGCCATGTATTTATACTTACAATTTTCAACTTCGATACAGGAAGTTCATTATAGTGTTTGCACATGGGCATGTTTTATCGTACTGTCGGTGATGAGACAAATTAATGACTTGGTCGGCGTGGCATTCTATGAAGAAAAATCTATCCGACTGTAAAATTTGGCATCTTTTTTTGATTTGACATTTGCTGAATTTCATTCATGTGACCCTGTATACCTATGAAGACCTACATCTAAGCCAACTATTCCAGCCATTTTATAGAGATTTCAAACGGAGAAACAAATATATAGGGCATTTTTTTTGGTAGCCATTTTTTTCTACGAGTGCCATTCCCTTTTTGCCTCTTTTATAAATTTTATTTAGTTATAAAAAAATTATTTCTTTACGTAACCATCACAATATTATATAAATTATTTACATATAGAAATACGTTTTCGAATTGGTCCATAGCACTTATAGTAATTTCATGTATATTAACCTAGAGGGACCCAACTCTCTACTATATGAACAAAATCAACAAGCACACTGTCACTACTTGACCATGTCGGTATTGGACTAGGTTGTAAAGTATGTGGTTTTTCTTCAACACTTTGTGATAAGAAGAAAAGGCCACTTCAACATCAGTTTGCAGGTCAATACAAAAAGATAACATCAAACTTGGTGAAAAACTGAACCTACTAAAACAATTACAACTACTTACTCATTTTAGCGCGGGTGTAATTATCATAGTCTATGTGATGCACTCAAACATTGACCATGATTTATCAAAGGAAAAACCCAATATGAAGATGTTTTTAGGCCATATGATAGCAACATTGTATTGTGCATGCTATTATGAAGCATGAGAGATGATTTTCATGGTTTTCTATGTAGGACTCGTCATGGATGCTGAGGTCCCTGTTGAGGTGCTTGTCCAGAGGGCCCGCCTATTGGAGCTACCACATCGAGCATATTTGTTGTGGGAGCTGGAGGTATGTACTTAGTTATTATACTTACTCTTATTGATACAAACTTCCATTGTGTTAGCGAGTAAATAGCCCTGGCAACTATACTGACAACTGTCAACTCCACCCACAAGTACCAAATATCGTACAAGAAGGCGTGGTTAGCGAGGACGAGAGCGATTGAGATGGTGTTTGGAAACTGGGAGGAGTCATACAGTAAGTTGGCTAAATATATGGCTGCGTTGTAGACGTATAATCCGGGCACTGCCATGGAATGGAACTTGATCTACCCATCGAACGCCAACGTGGCAGTGTTGAACTATGTGTTCTGGGTATTCAAGCCATCCATTGATGGGTTCAGACACTGCCCACCTGTCATATGCATAGATGACACCCATCTCTATGGCAAGTACAAAGAGAAAATGCTTATCGCAACCGGAGTCACTACCGAAAAGAAGATGTTCCCGCTGGCCTTCTCTATTGTAGATGAGGAGACTACTGAGAGTTGGTCCTGGTTTATTATCAACCTGAAGAAGCATGTTGTCCTCGACAGGGAGGGGGTAACATTGCTCTTTGATCGCCACGTTGCCATAAAAAACGCTATTGCTCAATACTGGGAGAACCTAGCTGTTCGATTAGTAGGGCATCATAGGTACTGTATCCGGCACGTGCAAAGTAACTTCAACGAGAAGTTCAAGAACCAGCCACTCAAATCCTTAGTTTAGACCGCTGCCACAGAACATCAACAGCAAAAGTTCACCATGAAGATGGAGGATATCAAGGGTTTGAGCGAGCCAGCGTGGCGTTGGCTAAGTCGTATAGACCATGTAAAGTGGACTCTTTCCCATGATGATGGTGCTCGTTAGGGGGTGACGACCACGAATCATACCGAGGCTTTTAATGGCGTATTGAAAGGAGCTCGGAATATGCCCATCACTGCGTGTGTGGAGACCACTTTTCATTGACTGGTTAAGTATATGGATCGAATGAGGAGTCGTGCTGAGAACATGATCCGGAATAAAAATGTATATCCAGATTCAGTGCAATAAAAGATCCTTCGCAACCAGGAGATATGCAATCAGCATGAGTTGATACCATTTGACAGGTAAATCCTAGTTCTATTACTTTTGTTGATGACGTATGAAGTTATAATAATGTAATGTACATATTGGCTGTCTGTAATTAACATGAGGCAGGGGGTGTACGAGGTAGTGACGGCAGTTCGATAAGGCAGAGGTCAAAATCGCCACGTAGTCGACATACATAACAGAACATGTGATTGCAGTAAATATGAGATTTACCACTACCCTTACTTGCATATGTTTGCTGTTCTTGCTGACCTCGGAGTAGATGTCTTATTTTTTATTGCACCCGAGTATTCGATGTCAACATACTTGCAAGTTTGGCAAACGAGGTTACAACCAATGCCACATGAAGATTATTGGTCGACGCCAAACTTTCCAGTTGTCCTCGCAAACCCAAACTGTATAAGCCTGCGAAGCAAAGACGTCCGCAGCGTAGCCGAATCCACAATGAGATGGACATGTCACGACAACGTATGTTGAATCATTGTGGTATTTGTCAGCAAACAGAGCAAGACAGACGGACATGCCCTAATAGGCCACGATAGGTTGACATGAAAATGACATGCGGACCCTTGTACTGATCCCCCAGCTTGTATTGTTGAATATGTGCTTGTAATAAGAGTCATGCTCATTTATAACATTTTGATTATATATACTATTCAATCTCACGAAAAGGATCATTAATTATTATTATTTATTTTCAATACTTGATACAAGAAAACAAAAGCAAGAAATTTTAGAAAAACAATATTGATAATTCAGACTTTTGCTAGCTGTTGTACTTAAAAATTCAAATAATATAACTATGTTTTTAGGGTTTACTATTGATGTGACTCTTCATCTAAGCAGGTGCGAGACATTAGAGTAGAGGGCTTCATGACGAACATGACTACTCAGCCATCCTGATATTGATGTGAGTGGTCGATAAGGTGCATGATTATATGCATAACTAACGACTGACAATCATCAATTCTACAAATCATGTGGCAATGCTAGCAATTCTCCAGTCACTCCAAGCTGAAGTCCCTTATAAATATCAACTGATGTGATTGAGATACATATACCTCTAGCGAATCCAACTAAACCAACATATATGAACATGGTGTTGACATATATAGTGCGTGACATATTCGTTGCTATGGGTCGTAGTTGGGTTGGTGATGATGACTTTGTATACCCTCTAGATCCTAACCTCCGTTACAGTACAAACAGTGTACGAACCATGCGATCCGAGTTGCAATATTGAATTACGCAATCGGAGGTCCTAGTGCATGACTACCGAGCAGCTGGTGTTCGAATCCCACGACAACTAGGCAAGAACATGCCCACTGATACTACTCAATAGTTGCAGATGGCTTTGCATCGTTTTCACGAATAAGTTAATCGCATGCAAATGCAGTTACACAGATTCAGTTGTGAACAGACAACGAGGGAGCGAGAAAAAGAAGGTTTACTGCACAAAACGCCATTGTACCACAATTGGAGCATGGATACAACCTACCAATCAGATATTGAAATGTCAGATGATGATGGAAGTACATGATGTGCGCCTATATTCTATAATGCAGAACTTAGCTTTATCATGTAAGTCTTACAATTAGTGCTGAAAGATGCGAACAATAATTTTTTAAAATTTTGGATTTTCAAGATAAATTTAACATTTAAAATGTAAAATTAAAAATTCTTTTTATAAAGTCTATTTAACAAGCAAGAAAAAATTCAAAATCCCAATTTATCGAAAATTTTATTTTAAAAGAATTTAAAAATAAAATAAACTTAACTTAATTAAAACAAAAATTTAATTAAACTTTGAATAATTAACTAAAAAGTAATCATAAATATCATTTTATTCTTGTCATCAAAGAGAATGACAAAATAAAGGAGCACTTAAAGTTTTTTCACATGGAGACTAAAGTTTTTAAATGCACATGCTTAAATACTTACCACATTTAAACTTATGTGTTGAAGTTGTTACATGTATAATGAATGATTTCTTTCACTTTAAGTGTGTGTTTGGAAAAAGTATATTCAGTAATTTTATATGTATTTTTGCATTTAAAATCTCTCCACCAATAGTGGAGTTGGCGCAGTAGCGTTTGGCCAAATGGCTTCCGGTTTCATGTGGGCTATTATAAAAGAGTTAAGTTTACTTATGAAAAATAAAATTCATGGTGCATACAACTCTGATGAATGTCATTTTGGTATTGATATTTTTAAAGATAATTGTTTTTTTTAAGTGTGTTTAGTAAACAAGAAAAAAATATAATAAAAATATATATTAAACTGAAAACGTATTTCCTAAACACGCTTTTTGGATAAACGTAAAGCGTATTTATCAAACATGCTTTTTATTAAAACTAAATTTATACTGAAAACGTTTTACTACACACACTTTTAATAGAAATTAATTTTAACATAAAATGTGTTTAGAAAATACGTTTTTTATTAAAATTAAATTTATACTGAAAACGTGTTTGTTAAACACGCTTTATGTATAAATTCAGAAAACGTATTTGTTAAACACGTTTTTATATTGTTATTTTTATTTTTTTCAAAATTAAGATAAAAACATATTTAACAAATATATTTTTTTATTAAAACGTATTTGTTAAACATATTTTTACGTAAATTGAAAATTAAGTTTTAAAATTTTTATTCTGTTAATTAAGTTAAAAAGAAACGCATTTGGGCAAAAGAGCCGCCGGATTCCTGGAGAACATGGGTCTCTCTCTCTCACTCCCTCGCTCTCCTTCACAGCTCTTCTTCCCCTGAGAGTACTCTGTTTCGAAGAGAGAGAAGTGACGAAAGAGACGAAGGAGAGAGAGAGAGAGAGAGAGAGAGAGAGAGAGAGAGAGAGTGAGAGGGAGAGAGAGAGCATTTGGCTATGGGGATGGTTGGGAGCTCAACGAGAGGCAAATGGGCCTCTCTGTGCGTGCTTCTTCTCGTTCATTTCGGCGCCGCACAAGTATAAGACGGTACGCATCCTCTGTTTCTCTCTCTTCTCTTGCTTTCTTTCCATTTCGATTTTCCTTCTCAAGCCGATACACAGATATTGTTGTGAATAGATTACTTTCTAAAGTGGAGGGAATAGGAACAGCATCGTGGAAAATGTCGGTGAGGAATGTAGAGCGAGAGAGTGCTCTCTTCAATTCGGTCAAAATTTTCAGTAATTTTTTTCTGTAAGGGTAGCATTGCTCTAAAATAAAATGGTATGTAATTTTTTTAGGTTGGTTATTAAAAACTTATTTTTATCAATTGAACGTTTGATTTTTAGTTCGACAAATCTCTTTCCCACTAAGCAAAGAAACTTTTACCTCCTTTTTTTCGTTGATTCCTATTCAATTTCTGTGCTTGCAGCTTCTATGGCGTTTCCTCTTTTGCAATCACTCCCCGTTGTGCCTCATTGATTTGCGACTTCTCCTATTGCTTGCTCTATATACGCTTTGTCCGGTATCGTTATCTTCGACGGCTTTTATTTCTCTTGGTGTGTCTCTCTTTTTCTCCCTCTTTTTCTGTACAAATTATCTGTGATATGTCTATAGCTTTCTATCACCTAGTTGTGATCTATAGATTTGGAAAAGATAAGAGAATATGGGAGGGGTAACAACGGCACTTTGGATGGATTTTCCTCATCTAAAAACTTTCTCTCTCTTGGTTCTATTATTGAGGCAAAATATCAAACAGTTGGTGTGCTCTATGTCACCTGCAACTTCTTTAGGCGACCAAATCCTATTTTCTCTAAATGTCAAGATTATTTCTCTATACCCAGCAAAACGAAGAGAAGCCCTCGCAAGACCGCTGTATCCCGCTGATTTGAGGATTTTCCAAACTCAGGAGGAAATCCCCCAAAACCCACAACCCACACCTCCCAATACTCTGTCCCAATCGGTTCTTTGACCCCAAAACCCTTGATTTCTCCACCTGGGTCTCCAATAATCTCTACAGAATCATCACGATTCTGCTCCTAATCGCCACCGTCGCCATCCTGTTCTGTTCCTGGCTATGGGGGTAGCTTACAAGCAGGTAACTTACGATGCCAATCCTCTTGGTTCTATTATTGAAGTCCTTTATCATTTTATCCTTCCCGATTGATTGTAGATATGTGTATTTCTTACTTTTGTTCTAAATATGGATGTCTTGTAAGAGCAACTAATAGATTATAGTCGATATGTTGGTTTAATTGTTAGATGAGTGAATTCATTTGAGATCTCTACATAATCAATAGAAGGTACATATATGATTGTTATTGTGAAGGCATATAATTTGATTAGTATTGTGAGATTCATAATTGTTCATCTACAACCTGGTTAGAATGTAGGAGATAAATGAAAAGGCAATTTCTTTACTGGTAATTGGGTTATTTATTATAGTTCTCAAGTTACGTAAGTATCTAATTTTTTTCATGGTTAAGTTTATTTTTCATAAAACTTTGCAAAAAGTTTGGACAATTTCTATCATTCAAGTTACGTAAGTATGTATTTTTTTTTCAATAGAAGGTACATACATATGCAATCATTTTATTACAGCATCATAAAATTGCTCTCTCTCTCTCTCTCTCTCTCGAATTTGACCAGTTGGTGGATTTGCACTATTAATTGTTATAGAAAGTTTAGAATGTTATTAGATTTGGCATGAAGTACATAATTTCATTGAATTAAGCATCATTGAGATGAAGTGCCTTCAAATTCACATAGCGTGTCGATACATTCCGAGCATTACATGTAATATTTCTTTGAAATTATGGTTTTTCTCTGGCCTCTGTTGCTCTGTATTATTTTTGTATTAGACCATTCATGAGATTTGGTGGGCTATGATTATGTTTGCAAGGTTTGAAACCTTCTGAAATTTTTTCAGGCAAAACCACTTGTGTAGTTTTTTCATTCATTCTTTATTTCTTTCCCTTCCATGAAATGCAGTTTTTGGGTGAAAAAACATGTTAACTTTGAGAAGGCTTAGACCCATAAGATAGTTTAGATGGTCTCGGTTCCTTTTATATGTCAAGCAATTTTTGTGTAGGAGTGGTTTTCCCTTTCTAGATTTTTGTGACCACTTTTTGATTAGTGCACTTTGCAACATTGTTGTCTCTCTGAGTGCCGTGTTTGCCTTCCATTTCTTTGATCTTTATGTTCCATCTTTGAGCTGTCAGCCCATCATTGAGTTATTATATGATGTCAACATTTAATATTTTATACGATACCAAAGGGTAAGTGCCCAAAACCTCCATATCTTTGTGGATGCAACGGAAGAATGAAAAGTGTATGGTCAAATCCAACTATTGGGATATGCCTAATAAATTGTAACTTACAAGCAAATGCAAACAGATGTGAGTTGCCTAATTTTGTGACTTTTACGAGAAATCACATAAGTCGAAGAGGACAAAAGAATAGATCAATCCTTAATGCAGTGTACTAAATGTAAGTATTCAATTACTGCACAGTTATATTAATTACTTTCGTAGTAACTAAAATGGACAACTTATTATTTCTTTTTTTATAACAATAACATATAGAGATGTTGAGATTGCGAGATGAGGCTTCCTAGTCCAGAGTGTTGATGACCTAAGAGGCCATTTTGAGAATAGTGCTTGGGGAGAAGAAGAGATACCTAAGAGGATATGGAGTCGAGTAAAAGCCTTCTTTCACTTCTTCTAAATTTAATGTTAAGTCACAATCACGTGAAGTCGAGCTACAGAGACTTAAATGTGAGGTGGATGCATTCCGTAAGGAGCGACCGAGAGAGCGCGAGGAGCAACAGAGAGAGCGTGAGGAGCAACAGGCTCAGCGAGAAGCACAATAGAGATAAATCGATAAGTTTTAGAGTATCTTGACGCAAATCCTACAATATCCTTCATCTCGTTGACAACTTATCATGGTTCTAATATTTGGTAAGTTTATTGGTATTTATATTTTTTTAGTAACTATAGGTATTCATATTTAGTAAAAACAAACGATGCATGATTACAATGGACAAATAGATATTTAGATATTTAGAACTAATAACATAAGAAATTTTACAATAATAATTTATGTAATTTTTCTTTTTTATATAGTTGTATCTCATAAATAATCTTGATTTACTTTTATACTTTTACAGGTACGAGATGGTCTTTGCTCCGATTGGATTATGAGATTTTGTTGAGCATATTTTTCTTTTGAGAGATTGTCTTGATTTGCATATTTGGTTGAATTTTGTTTTGGATGTTATATTTATTTTGGAGTTTTTTTTGATATATATATTTGCAATCATGTTGGATTTATGAATGAATGAATGAATATTGGGATTTGTTTTTAAATGCTTTATATTTGTGTTGAGTAAGAAATGACTTTGAATGATTATTAGTTAGATGCAAGATGAATGAGTATTGGAATTTGTTTGCAAATATCACAGTTTCAGGTAATCTGTTATGTAAGAATAACTTTGAGTGATTATTAGTTGGATGAATGGATGAATGAGTATTGGAATTGGAATTTAAATACAAATGTCATATTACAGGTTATGTATATATGTTGAGTAACAAATTCTTTTAAATGAGTGTTGATAATTTATTTAGATGGAAGAAGGAATGAGTTTAAATTAGTATTTTTAATACAAAGATCACAGGTTACAAAATACAAGTTATAGGATATATGTATGAAGTGACTTAAAATATTTCTTTCGTAATAAAAATATATAAGAATAATAATTTTTTGACGATTAAAATATTTTGGTTGTCAAAAATTTGTCCCAATGCTTTTTGTTCCTAAAAAACTACCTTTTGCAACCAAAATGGTTAGTTGCTACAAAAAGGTCTTTGGCGATTATAATATTTTGGTCGTTTTTATCTTAAATTCTTTTAGTAACCAAATATTTTTTTGTTGCAAATAGATAACTTTTAACAACCTAAACAATTAGTTGCTATTACTTTCGAAGATAAAAATATTTGGTTGCGGATGGCATTTCCAATGGTGACTAAAACATTGTTGGCGACCATTGTATTTAGTTGCGAAAAGTATGTATTGGCAATTAATCTTTTAGTCGCAGAAAGACATCTTTGACGACTAAAAGAAAGTTGGTTGCTAAAATCTTTCACGATCGGGAATTAGCGGCTAAAATGGCAACTAAAAAATGGTTGGTAAATAGTTAAGGCGACTAAAATATAACTTTTGTCGACCAAATTTTTGGTCATAAAAAGTGTATTTTTTTGTAGTGGCTGTATACTTAAAATTATGAATTTTGTAGGTTTTAATATTTAATTTTATTTTTAATAAAATTATTTTTCTATTTTATGAGAATCTTAATGAGCAATGAATACAATATCATTTTTTTAAATATTATGCATGCGTGTCTTTTATTCTGTACAGTATTTAATCTTGTGTGTAGAGTACGGCTTGCACACAGAAGACTTGATTATAGGTTTTTATAGAATATAAGTTTTAGTTTACAGCTTAGATAGAATTAGACAAACTATCAGTACGACTGTAGTACAAAGTTTTAGTAGGCCTATCTTGGTTACGAAAAATAGATAATAGTGTCGTTTATTGTTCCGACTCGCTGTGTTAGTATACTTTGTGTATATTGAACGGGGTCACATTGCGGTAATTAATTTTATACTGATTATATAAATTAATTCATACCATAAGGTTATTATGAGTGCTTATACTCTTAATACCGAAATAATATTTACATATATTTGATATTCGTTATTTTGATTCATTAGAGGGTGCGATCTTTTATGGGTCAATAGTTCGGTGAGTTAGATAGTGGTATTAATAATATGGTGAATATTAATTATTGATGGAATCTATGTCTCGATTGTTCGGGATTGACGATACCCCCTTAAGAAAGTTTATAAGTTTTGATCAGACCAAACTCTACAGGTGGATTTAATTATTCGGTCGTCAAATAAGTTAAGCGGAAGGATTTAAAGAATTTTAAAGATGCTGATTAAATTAAATTGTCAGTAATTAAATTTAAT
>JAULJZ010149982.1:0-10176 GCA_032270985.1 Heliamphora pulchella | reverse complement strand
CATAATTGAGCTTGCTGTTTAATACAGTAATTTGACAGTATTTCTCTCCCATATTTATTATTTATGACACCTGTTGTGTGATTACCAAGGAATTGAATTGGGTGTTTGGTGTAGAACTATGACAATTTTGCTTTTATATGAATTGGTAATATATGAATTTATTTGTATATATGTGATGGTTTCTCAGTTGGCATCCGTATGGGGTATGGGATACTGGATTATTTGCCTATTTTTGTTTTTACTTTTTAATGAGCTATTTTTTCAATCGTGTGTTCAAACTATTATACTTTTCGAATTCCTCTTATCGAAGTGAATCACAAATGTAAAATTTTTTACTAAAATATGAAAAAAGTTCAGAAAAAACAAAAATAAACCAAAATAAGCTGGATTTTGTGTTGCTTATTTTGTCTTTAGTGAATTTTTTTCATCTTTTGTTCGAACGCTTTTACTTTTTTTTATTTCTCTTTGCGAGACGATTCAGAAAGTAAAAAAATCTGTCCAAGAAATAGAAAAGTCCAGAAAAAGACCAAAATAAGCAGAAGTTGCACAAATTAGGCAGAATGGGGTTCTTGTTTGCACATATGGGTCCTCGAGTGTCAAGACTAATTCCTGATTTATAGTTAGGGTTTTCTTGAATTTATGCCTTCTTGTTCTACAATGGCATGATTCATGGTTTGTTGGACTTTGAGTTTCTAATGATAAACATGGTCTCTATCGTATTGTACTGGTATATGCACACGTGTCCTGGAAAGGACGAAAGCAATATGTTGAATGAAGGCTGATTAATTGGATTAGGCTTGACTAATGCACAGTTTCATGTATATTGTGAATCTGTGACATCTTGAAATGCGGTTAACAAAGCTGACTTTTTCTTTCTTTCTTTTTTCCCTTTTTGGCTTCTTACGGCACTTCTTTTCTGTTTAAGCTGTTCATTTTGTTCAAGATGATGTTTAAATTATGCCTAATTACGCTTTTTGCACTGTCGACCTCAAATTTTAAAGTCCCTCACAATATACTAAGTGGTCAAATTCTTGATTTCTTTTATAATTAAACTTGTCTTTACGTTACATAAAACTTCGTAGTAAAGTTGTTTGTGTCTGTTTTGTTTGTGCCCCCTTCTGCAAGTGTTTAAATTTTTTTCTAATATTGTTTCACCATGAATTCATAAGTTAGTTTATTATAAAGTTTTTTTCTACATTTGACGTAGTACCTTTTTTACGTTAATATCTGATTCTGTGATTACAACCATTGCAGAGATAACCAGTCATCCTGCATGGCTTCCTTTCGAGCATTCTTGAACAGCCCAGTTGGCCCTAAAACAACTCATTTTTGGGGTCCCGTTGCTAACTGGGGATTCGTAATTGCCGTATGATCACTTGTCGCATGACCATTTATCACATATATAAAATTCTGATATGGGTGGCTGTATAGCTCATTTTTCTCTTAAAAACTATAACTTGGAAAATTTGGCAGGGGCTGGTAGACATGAAGAAACCCCCTGAAATGATATCTGGCAACATGACCGGAGGTTAAGAAATTATTGCTTGAAAAGTATGTAGAGATACTTGGATAAGTCATGTATTTAGTCGAGATTCTAATTATATCTTGGTGGCGCTGCAGCAATGTGTATTTATTCTGCGTTATTCATGAGGTTTGCATGGATGGTACAGCCTCGCAATTACCTGCTTCTAGGATGCCATGCCTCAAATGAGACTGTGCAGCTATATCAATTATCTCGTTGGGCAAAGGGTAATGGGTAAGTAATTCATCTTTTCCTGTTTGTTGGTTTAGAAGTCGTAATATGATTCAGGTTGAGGCCTATTCTTCATGACCTCAATCTCCACTGCCGTTGTGGGCATCACACCATCAAGGCCATGCTGCACACTAGGCCTCCACTTTAATATTCTTGAAGTAAATTCATATTGCACAGACACAATCTTATTGTTGGACTAATTATAAACTTTGCCCGTTGACGGGTCAGTACACTTGGTTGATTGCTGAATGCGAAAGTATAAATACTGTCCAATACATCAACCCAACTTGTTTTGTCCTTACCTTGATCAACTGGACAGAAAAAAATTGGGTTCAGAAGGCCCTGATATGAATAGAGAAAACAAGCAGAAGGAAAAGTATGAATGGCTCAATATTCTTTCATTTTCAGGGTATTCCATCAAATAGCACGGCCACTTTTAGGAAAGAGGCGTGTCCATTTTGGACACATGTCAAACCGACATTTCTTGTATCCTCATATAAAAATATCCGCCACTTCTTCAACGTGTCCCAATTTAAGAAAATTTTTTAACAATTTCTGACACTCTACACCCAGGTCGATGATAGCTCTTGGGCCTTATCAAACCACCTATGTAGTGAATGTTAGGCATTCTTGAGAGCATAATTTATGCCCCCCATAATCAAACCAAACCAAACCAATCCTTTGTCCCAATCAATTGGGATCGGCTACATAAATTCTTTTACGATATTCTGTTATGTTAAGGGCCATATTTTCATTTAGTTTTAATAAATTTATATTTTTTCTTAATACGGCATCTCATGTCAATTTAGGTCTATCCCTCACTCTAGTATTTCTATTACTCATTATCTTCTCGCTTTTTTTACTACTGCATCAATTGGTTTACATTATATGTGTCTAAAACAGCTTAATTTATTTTCTCTCAATTTGTCCTCAATTGGTGCGACCCCTACTATTCCACAAATCTTTTTATTCATAATTTTATCTTTTCTAGTCTTACCACATGTTCACATTAACATTTTCATTTCAGTAACACTCATCTTATTAATGTGATATTTTTTAGCAGTCCAACATTTTGTTCTATATAGAATCACTGGTTTAATAACTGTTTTATAAAATTTTCTTTTAACCTTGTAATTATCCGTCGATCACATATAATGCTTGACGCATCCTCCACTTGAACCAACCAACTTTGATTCTATGGATTACATCATTTTCAATTTATCTATCTTTGTTAATAATCAAACCTAAGTAATGAAAATATTCACTCTTAGGTATCACACACACACACATATATGTATATTAAAACATTTCTAAGACAAAGACATATGCATGGCCAACATATAATAAAGAATGCGATGGATACCTTCTAAACATTTTTTTTAGGAAAAAAAAAACAGGAGAGAGAGAGAGTCAGAGAGAGAGAGAGAGAGAAATTAACAAGAAATCAAGCAATAGGAGCATACATGATATTTTCTCTTCGAGATTTGCAATTTTATGACAAAGGCTTGCAAATAATAAATTATATTACTTTATTTTTTATATACCATGCATGTGATGCACAAATATATTAAAATGTTGATGTGTTGTTCTCTCCACTTTGTAAATTTTCTGTGTTGGCATGTTTGTATAATGTCGTGTCTATGTTTGTATCCATGTTTATACTACACAGGTTTTCTATAATTTGTTGAGAAAAACACGGATAAATGGAAGTGCTGACATTTTTTTGACTTGTGTATCATTTGATATGTTTCTACTTTTAAACTATTACTTAAACCATGGAGGCACAAAGTACATTTCATCAAATGTAAATGAAATGCAGCTTTTGCAAGCTCTTCCATGTGGTGTTGCTATTATATTAGGTTGCTCTACTTGTTTCTAGTGATTTTCCTTTTGACTTTGTTTGTTATGTGTTGAGGAATTAACTACCCCGTCCTCAACTGGCCGGGCTTTCCTGCTGGCTAGAACTTGTAACTCCAATTTGGGTTCGAGCCTCAATGGAGTGAATCAATGGATTATTCCCATGAATCACCTCTCTTTTGAGGTAATTCCTTAGGCTAAGAAGCATTGACACTTCTACGGAGGTGCCATGTCGTGTTAGACACCAACATTTCTCGGACACTCCTAAAAGCATGGTAAACACTTCTTAAACGTGTTTTTAATTAAAAAATTAAATTTATAATATCAGTCACTTTTTCCACATTACGCGAACACTTTGATAACATTCTTGAACCCTTCGAATAAGTCATTTGTGATGAATCTCTTTATAATAACAATATTTTGAATTATGTGAAACACAACTTATGCAATCTAAATATATTATTTAAACATCTATAAAATGAAATATATAGCTTGTTAATTTACTTAGTGGTATATATCTTTTTTCTCATTACTTTTGAATAAATTAGTCATATATTTGATATATAATAAACATATGAATGTGAATTTCTAACATATTTCAAACGTGTCGTATCCTATATTTTTAAAAATTGACGTGCCCATATTTATGCTACTTAGGCTCCAGGTTTAGGCCACGGAAACTACCTCATCCACTTTGCATCGCTCTGTAGAATAAAATATGACACTTTAGGAGGAAGTTTAATATCCTCTCCTTAATGACAGGTACTTGGGGCAGAAGAAGGATGATGCTGCATCTGAGTAACCTGGTGCTGCTTTTCTTTTCCACACTTGGGCTTGGTGATTTATGGTGGTTCCTAATGAAACAACTCATTACCTGAAATAAAGTTTTTTTCTTTTTTATAAAAAGGTGATTAAGGTACTAGTAGAACCAGCCAACCCACTTCAAGCAAATATTGGCTGTTGTTTTTGTTTTTTGTATTCTGCCCGTTTTATTAGCCGAATATTTCCTTCAATAAACCATTGTAAGATATTTAAGTTCCGAGTTCATAAAATTTTCATTTTCAGTTGTTGTCAAAAGGCGCATTGCTATGCAGTTTGTCAATCTTCTTTTTGTCAAATCCTCTTTAACATGACTTTGGTGATCATTCTTTAACATGACTTGGGTGCTGATCAATAGATTCTGCTATTTAACATGCAGCTGGGATTATACAGTTCTATGACTATGCCTGAAGGACTCGTTTGGTTGAAATACTATTTTTATAAAATAATTAGTATATCTAAATTATTAGAACATGGGTATTATAAATTGAATTATTAACGTAGTATTTTTTATATCGAATCATGTTTAGTTAAGAGTAGAATAATCTAATTTAAAAATAGTATATCATTTGATTTGACATAATTTTAATAAGATATTATAGTAAAATTGCAAAAAAGTAGAATAGTAGTAATTTCCCCTACTACGAAACTCATTTGGCTGATAAGATAGCAATAATCCCAAATGAGAGCTTATGGTAGTTAGGAGGAACGATTTGACATTCCAATTATCTTAATTTGGCAAATCAAGGGTGCCAGATTATTCCTAAATAGTTCAAACTCACTCTTTTTAACTCTTAAACAAATAGTACCAAAGTTCGTGCACCGACCATGTCAGCCCGAATTATTTGTAATTTATTGTGAAATTTTGCAAGTATCAAGATCTAGATTATTTTTCTTTTTTATTTAGCGGTGACAACAACAATAAACTTTTATCTCGTTTTAACTAAACATGAATCAAGAATTTCATTGTTTATATAATTTTATCCACAAGTCTCTTGTATAAAAAGAACATGTAAAAATCCCAATATTATTTATCTCTCCTATCTTTTTATCTAATCTCATTTGAGAAAACAAACAATTCCCAAAATGATCATTATGTTATGCAAGCATGAATTATTGGAGAGTTACTGGCTCCGATATACAAACTCACCTCTTTCCCGTGTGCAAAAGTAGAGCCAGAGGGAATTGCAAGAAGGAAATTGAGTTTCTAACTGAGCCAAGGAGCTATCAAAATTACATTCGGCCACCATTTAGTTCAAAAAACCTTAAAACTACAAAAGGATCTTTTTGTTTCCTCGATCAATTTAAAGATCTTATAACGGAAGCAAATGCGCAAATGCACAAATGCAAGAGTTTAAAACCACAATAAACCAATCAAATTCATAAAAAGCCTCGACGAGACAACCCGCCCCACCTTTTGCTAGGGTATGGTTAACTACTCTAACCTAGCCGAAACATATATATTTTCACTGCAAATCTTCCACTACTGTCAAAATGAATAATCTTAGATGTGAAACTTCTCCAAAATCCCCAATTCCTTACCAAAGGTGCTTGCGGAATAGCATCCCGGTCTTGTATACATCTGAGGTTGATATATCAAGGTTACCTGGCAAAGAGCAATCGAATTCATCATCGGGACCTTCTAGATCACGACACATCAACATCCTCGACTTCTAGCATTTTGCTTCTTTTCTTGGATTTTAGCTTCTTGCTGGGGTTGTGATCTCTAGACGCCTTCTTTCGTTTTACAGGCAGTGATTCTTCCACATCTTCATCCAGTGTCTCATTTTCCCCTTGTGCCTTGTTTGAAGGTGGACCTTCTGCAGAGCCAGCTACATCTGTTTGAGCAAATTTGAACACGAAAATGTTATCTAATCTAAATTACCATTTATTGGGCCGATCCAACACACACACAAAAAACACGCACACATTCATTAAAATAGTATGGATATAAGCCTACAAGTTCAATAAAATCACAAAGAAAAAATCGATTAAGTGGGGAAAAAATGGGGATTCAAGGTTGGGTTGGAAGAATGAACTAGAAGGCACCAATTGTAAATAAAAGCCGACGGAGCCTAAGAAACCTTGTTAAGGAAAGAGCAGGATTATTTACGACTCACGTTGGGAATATTCTCCAAGTATCTTCAGTCTGCAATTAAGACATGTAGCTCAAACAATTTTCAAATATTCTCACCTTTCTAGACCTTTGTAACCAAAAAACGCTACCACCGTAACAATTCGTGGTTTGGAACACACCTTCCGAAACATGTAAACCTTTGTTCCAAAACTAAAAATTTAACATTCCAAAGCGATCCTTTCAATTCTTCTTATTTCCTTAAATGTTTTCATATGAGAAAAAATCAAACGTAATAAACTAACTAAATTAGAGAGAAAGTAGAGATATTGACCGGACAAAAAAAAATTTAAAAGAAAGAAAAAATGGCTATAATGCTTCTTAGAAATGTGTTTTACTTTTAAATATTATTTTGGAAAATAATACTTTATTTTAAGGGATGCTTATAATTTGAAAGCAGTGCATTATGATGTTGTAATTTATAAAAGTCTACTCCTATTCTACAACAATTTAGGTCATATGGCGTACTACGTTCTTGTGACAGTTTTAAATAGCGATAGTCATTGCCGTAACAGTAACAGTAACGGTGACACGATTTCGAAATGTAATGGCCATAATGTAACAGTAAAGTTAGCCGGAGCAGTGAATTTTTTATTTTTTTGCACAACTCACTAAAATTTAACCAATACACATGTTTTTATTCCAAAATTATATTTATTAGAGTTTAAAATAATTTTAGTGAATTTTATTCACTTTCTTGACATGATCCAACACATGCCTTAATTTTTTTATTAGTTTTAAAATACCTTTAAAAATTAATATATCATTAAACATACAAGTCTAACATAAACCAATCAAGATCTAAAAATTCTAAGTTTACTTATATAGATTTTGAACAAATATTTTAAAACCTATTTTTAAAATTTTTAAATCATAATAATAAAAAAAATAATACAACAGTAAATATAGGAATTTAACCTAAAAACACCAAGATCTAACTATTATAAACTTACTCTGCGTAGATATTGTACTAAGATTTTTTTTTTCAAAATTAATATTTTTGATTTTTTAAAAAAATAAAAAAGTAATTAAACATTAAATATACGAATCTAATTTAGAACAACCAAAATTTGAGTATTTTAAATTTAATTTGCAACTTTGTATAGACCTTGAACAAGTAATTTAATAGGTATTTTTTTAAAGTTTTAAAAATATTTATAAAGTAATACAGCATTATATATATGAAGCTAACCTATAATAAACAAAATCTAAATATGCTAATCTTATTTTCCATGCATCTTGAAAAAATTTCAATAGCAAAAATATCGCATTTTTGAAAGTCAAAAAATACCAAAAATTATGTAAATTTCGCAAATCAAGCTTCATAAAGTATGAGATTTTCGGCAACTATGAAAACCTTTTTAGTGAAAAGAGTAGAAGAAATTGTGCTAAAGAAAGATTTCAATTGATTCACAGTATAAAGAGCCACTACAGTGGTTGTAACGGCCATAGCAGTACTGTAACGGGCCTTTACGGTGTCGTGACAACCTTTACAGTAATCATAACAGCCTTTACGCATGAGATTTTTCTTCACACTGCTAAATCAGCCATAACGGATATATGAAGGTACCGAATCCTATACGTAACAGTGTTACATAACAGGAAAGGTCGATTTTTAAAACTATGGTTCATGTTCTCTGTATTGTGTTGGAACGATCCATGATCCACGTAACATAGTTCCAAACCAAAACATACCTTATTTTATCATAGACAACAAAGCTAGGAACTAGATAACCCACATAAATGAAATGATTTCATAATGTTTTACACATCATTGAGTTTAAATCCCAATTTTGTGGAAGCAATATCATTGGTAAGAAATGTGGAGCATATTTATTTCTGGTGCTTCACGCAATATCAAAGATAATGGATTGAGATTTGACAACATGCCAAAAGCATTTAGGCCCTATTTCATTGACTGAATTAATAATAAGGGAATATCTAATCTCAAAGAATAAATAATTCCATGGGACTAGTAGTGAGGGGCTTATTCTCTTAATTGTATATCCCATATTTTGTAGAATTAATTATCCAATGAATGCATAATCCTTCCAAGTTCCACTACTTGTTGCATTCAAAAAAGAAAAACCTAATTATGTGGAATATATAATCCAATCTTATATTTAATCCGGTCGAACATGACCTTAATGAATATATTATCTTTTCAAGATGTCTAAAAATGGCATACTTACATCTTGCAAAAGAATACGTTAGGTGATGAGTCCAACTATTTGACTCCACTTTTGTTCTGTAATAGATAACTAGAAGGGTTTTTTAAATATATAAATCTTTTTTCCAACTTTTGGTGGTGACTCCATCTTTTATAATGACTCTTAATGGAGGATATAGCTTTGCATAGAATAGACAGGGGAAGATGGATCCATGTAGCCGATTCCAAGTGATCCATAAGCTTGTTAACTTGATGTGCATTGAGTACCAACTTGGTCAATAACCAATTATAATAACGATAACAATATTTCCAATATAAAGAGATTTATCTTAGGAAATTTTACAAAGGAACACCTCTAGGATGATTGAAAATAATTCTATGGCAACCATAAGTTTGAATCAGGAAATCAACAAAATGGCCCAACCAATGCGACCCTAATTGAGAACTAAACGAAAGCATTTTTCTTTAGTTTCACAAACCAAAGCCCAAACTACTTGTACACAATAAACTTGAGTGGTGCAATTCTTCAATCTCAAAACTAACCCCCCTAATCTATTGGTATATATTATGAAATGAAGGAAAGAATCACTCTTGATTATAAATTACACCCCCCAACCCCACCACACACAAAAAAAAGGATAACAATAATAGAAAATACATAAAACAAAATAAATAAATAAAAATCTATTGGTACCACTATATGCCATGTGCGTGCGTGCATGCCTATACCCACAGAAAATCCCCACCCTTGTGACCAGTTCTGTTGAAAGACTTAAAGAGAACTATCAGAATGAATAATGGTATGGAAAGAAACACTAACCTTCTTCGTTAAAATTAGTATCAAGGATGACATGTGAAAGATGCTGCTTCAAAAAAACCTGCATAAGATGTACAGTTATAACAACATTTGAAGTGTACAAACTCATAGTTGTCAAATCTTGAATCGAAATTCTAGTTTATGAATCGTGAATTGAATCAAATTGAGAATCATAAGATTCGGCATTAGCTACAAATATGGTGTTTAATCACTTCATCTTAAGCTATGTTTGGTTTACTAAAATAACAATAAATAATTTATAAGAAGTGACATTTTTATCTTAAACATCATAAAAATTTGTATTTTGATATTTTTTACCTACAAGATAAATAAGAAAAGGAGTTAAAAAGAATGTATTTGATTTTTCTGGTTCTTATTAAATTTTCTAATTACCAAATGAGTAACAAATTTTGTACATTTATTTCTTATTTTCAGAATAAAAAACAAAGTTGTATTGAGGTATTTTTTTTAAAAAGAAAAGAAAAGAGAAAAGATAAAAGTGGTAGGTATAGGGTTCAGAATTTGTTGAATTTAATAATTTTATGAATTGAAAATGAGATGTTTAGTTCTTCTCTAGGGTCATTGGATAGGGTAAAAGGCTAGCTAACATAAATAGTGAATCGACT
>JAULJZ010149981.1:0-10176 GCA_032270985.1 Heliamphora pulchella | reverse complement strand
CTTAAATATCTTAAAATAAAAACAAAGATTTTTATACAAACAAAAATTAAAAATCTAAAATAGAATAGATTAACTAAAACAAGTATTTTTGCATGATTTTAACTTTTAAATAAAAGGTACGATTTTGGTAAAATGTTTTAAACTAAAAATGATAATTTTTATAAAAAAAACAAAGCTAAAGTTTAGAAAAATAAGAATGACTTAAACTATAAAATTTTCTTATATATTTTTACATATTATAAGCTTTAATTAGTTTCTTTTTTTCTTTACAAAGATCAAACTTTAAGTTAGAACTTAAAATAAATCTAAATTGATACAAATAAAGATTAGAAATTTAAAATAGAAAAGTTAACACAATTATGGGAATTTTTCTAAAACTAGTATTTTTATAGTGTTTATTTTAGATTTGGAGTTTTTTAAACAAAATTGAATCAAGTTATTACTAGCCCAGGTGACTCACCCAATATCTAAATTAGTTAAAGTTTCAAGTTTCTGCCTTTATAACGATCTATGCGATATTGATATAATCGAATAATTATAAAATTGTTAAAAATAATTTTGAAATTCTGATATTATAAGGTAGGATAATGATAGTTTAAACGACGTTATGGCCATTGGGGAACTATAAAGTATACCAGCAAAGTGCCGTAATAAGGACGGTGAGTCACGACCAGGTAACTATGGAATGATTATCTCTACTTTATTTCGTAAGGTCACTTCCTACTAATTGCTGAAAAATTCGTTAAATGACATCATTCTGAAATTGAGAAACTGATAATAATTCAGATATTATTGAATTCACACTAGCATTGAATATTGATATTATGTATTCAATTGATACATAACCAAATGAAGGAAAGGGGTAGCCGAAGAAAAATATCTTTCTTTTTGTTCTTATTTTCAAATTTTTGTAAATTATGCATGGCCATATATTACGAATAATGTTTGAATGCATCTATTAGTACATTCTGAGAAATTTTTAAAATAAGATTGCTGAAATTTTGGAATGAATTTGTTTAGAAGAAAATAATTAGTTTTTTTTTAAAAAAAAAAACCTAAATTTTGTTAACAAATCATACAATCAAAATTATAATGAATTTTATATGAGTTTCTTTAAATAAAAAAAAAGGTCGTCAATTTACAAAATAAGTTTGAAGAAAAAAAATACAAATTTTTGATGAGTTTGACTCACTGACTGGTTCCAGACACCATTCGTGAAAATAGGCCGTAATAAATCTCTTCCTAACCCTTTTAAAATCGTTCATTACTTAAGTTCACATACCTCTAATATGATAGCATTACTATGTTTTCCAAAGGCTTGTGGATGTTGGAGCCCTTCCCGAATCAGCGGAGTTTCTACTTAGAGGTCATAGTTCTTTTTAGTTTTATTTTGAGTGTTTGATTTCCAAAAAGTTCGAAGGAGATGTTGGAGCTCGAGTTCGTGATCCTATGCGTACCCGTTAGGCTAGTCGACGAACTACGAGTCATGGCAAGTATTTTTTTTTCTTTATTTTTAGACAATTTTGTTTATTTTAAATATTTTAAGAATATGTTTGATTAATGTTTAGATATTTTGCAAATTTTATTAATTTTTGATGGATGACTCGTTAGATCAAAATGTTTAGGTTTTGTAGCCTATAAACCCATTTTCCCTTAAAAACCTTATTTCTTTAATTTTTAGACAAAACTGTTAGTTTAAGAAAGTTATCCTATTTTGAATCAAATCGAATTTGCACATGAGCACTCGATCACTTGATTAAACCCTAAGATAAAAACTTGGTTTGCTTTTGGTCTGTTTCTAGGAATGTAGATGAGAACAAGAACCTAAGAATTTTAGCCAATCATTTCGAATAGTGCTGAGGATGAACGATTATAATTCTCGAGGATTCTATTCATAGGTTAATATATTTTCTTCGCATGTGTAGAGGTTAATATATTTTCTTCGCATGTGTAGAATGATAGCATGGCCATGACCACTCTTAGATTTTTTTTTCAAAATATTTGTTTTAAAAAACATAAGCCTACTTAATCATTTTTGCCTTTCATCATGCATTAATTAGGTATATAAACTTAATTTCCTACTCAATCATTTTTGCTTTTTCGTCGTACATTAGTTTGATATAAAAAACATAATTTTGTGAGCTGTTGGTGATTAATAGAGGCTAATCATAAAGTTAGGCGGAGTGGGTGCCTAACATTTCCAATAATTAAGTACAAAACAGTGAAGAACAAAAGCTCAATTTTTTTATTTATTTGAGAAACAACTTGATGACTGCAAATTATACTCTTCCTCACTAAATTAATTACTATCCAAGAGTTTAAATAGACCCAGAATACCAAATCCCACAAATAACTCATGATAACAAAAAACTCCTAAGAAATATCAACTACTCAACAGTTCCTTAAATAACTTTTAACTACTTGGACTAAATCAACCACAATTTGATGATGGTAGAACTACTAATTAACAAATTAAAAATTAAAAAACTTTTGATAATGATACTCAAATTAAAAATTATAAAACAGTGAAGAACCAAAAACTCAATTTTCATTTTTTTTATTGAGAAACAACTTGATGACTGCAAATTATACTCTTCCTCATCAAATTAATTACTATCCAAGAGTTTAAATAGAGCCAGAATACCAAATCCCACAAATAACTCTTGATACAAAAAATTCCTAAGAAATATCAACTACTCAACAATTCCTTAAAAAACTTTTAACTACTTGGACTAAATCAACCACAATTTGATAATGGTAGAACTACTAACTAACAAATTAAAAATTCAAAAAAAAAAAAAAACAAATGCCTTTGAATTATCTTCTAACACTTAGTCCCCAAACTAGTTTTGTGGTGATAAAAAGACTAAACCAAATCTCAAAGTCAATGTATAGGTTCTCAAATATTAAAACTAAATAGCAACTCCAATTTTATTTCAAATATTTATTTTTGTGAACTAAAGACCGCAACTTAGAATCAATGAATGTAGTTTTAGTTATAAATTGATTGTCTATTTATAATGTTATAATTTGTATAGTTATATATCAACCAAAAGACTTCACCCACACAGGGGACCCGCCAAAAAGCTTTGAGGAGTAAGTGCCCTACACATGATAAAAAATTAGGGTTGATCATGTTCCTTCTTGCACTAGACAAATTGGGTTAGTGGTCAAATTGTGAGACCGAAAAGGCTAAACAATGCCAAATGGGTTCTGGCTCTGCAACAAACCTCTCAACCCTAATTTTTTTAAATTATTATTTTTTATTTCAAAAGATTTGTTTTCTTATGTTTCAATACAGTAAACGTTTGATGGTGTGAGAATCTCTAGTTATAAAAATTTAAAGATAAAATTTAATAATATTTAATATATTAAAATAGAATAATATAAAGCTATATTAAAGTAAATAAATATAAAGTTTTCAAGACAGGATTGATATCCAATTTTTGTGAGAAATTAAGACAGATGCACGTGCTACCATACGTGTAAATGGCTCCCTAGTTTGACATATCCCACTAGGACACGTCACTCGGTGCCAAAAAGCAACCAAAAGGCCAAGCTACAAACACCTTATGTACCCTAGAATTTAATGTTTTCTAGTAAGAGCTTCAAAGAGGACCATGGCCATTTCAATGGTTGGGCTGCATGTGGCACCACGTTGGCTGATGAGAGATAATTTGGAGTAATTATTCAATAGTCCCATAACATCATATGACATTATTTACGTGATGTTCTCATTAGCAGAAAACACTCTAGATAACTAGAATAATATGAGTCTACCTTTATTGAGTAAATAAGAGGTGTAATTATTTGATACTCTTGGATTACCATATGGTAAACGTACGTGGTGTTTCCATTTCATATGATAGTAACAAATTTTACAAAAAAGACATGATGAATCATCTTTGTTAGATGGTTAGGAGACAAATAGTAATCTACATTGTGTAGATTACGATTATTTATTTGACAGAAATACCCTGTTGTATCGCTTACATGGTATTCTGGGAGTATCTAATAATTTGCCAGATAGGAAACAAGAGTGACCCACTTAATATCCAACGAATATTTTTATTTGTCAAGAGCACCACGTGTCATTGCTTACATAGTATTATGAAATTATAACTGAAGCAAATATTTACAGATAGATATTTATGTTACTTTTAAAAATGTACAAACATTCTTTTGACCAATCAACATTTAACACAAATGTCAACACATGAGCACAATCAAGATCGTATAATTCTTTCGGTACAGGAAATATGAATGTGTAGAGACAATCAACAAATGATGCAATATATTTGTTGGTCATAATGTCCCCATTATCCTATAATAAAAATTAAAAATAAGATTTTATTAAAGAATTTTAAATATATTTTTATTTTATAATAAATAATCTAATTTTTGTACCTTTGATTGCATGCGCTTCAAATATTTTACTTGACAATGCAATATAAATTCTGCCCCTTCATTGAATATTTTACCTCTTTGGTTCATCTCATTCAGAGAAATCATTGTAGATATAAAAACAAAAATAAAATAAATCAATATACTATTATGTCAGATCAAGCTTAACATGCTTTCTTGTTTATCACATAGTATGCTATTAATTAACTCACTTCTTCTTACAATTCTAGAATTTTAAAATATAATAAAGATGGGTGGTGTTAGAATATTGATTAATAAAGGTGAAAAACATATTTCACATTTTAAACTGTAGTGTACCTTTTACTATTTGCTTTTTAATTTGTCGGTGATAGCTGTCCACCACTACATAAAATTGGGATATAATATTGCACGGAATAATCATTACACTGTGAGACCCATCTTCTTTATGACGTCACCCACGTGGTGGTGGGACCAAACGCGCGTCTAACGGCGCGCGAGGGCAAAACAAATAATATTATATTATTTTGCCCCTAAAGACACCCATACCCTTCTAAGGTTCTTTATAACCATGTGTTCTCTCTTCTCATTTTTCTCACCTAAGTTTTACCAGTAAAGCCTTGACCCTATGTGAGAAACTATCAGAAATATGCCCAGACCTCCACATTCTTTCCGAGTTCAAGGGAAATCACTCTTCCTAACCTATCCTTAGTGCAATTTAATTGCACAATTTGTACTAGACCACATCTGGTCCTTCTTCCAACTATACAACCCTACCTACATAAGAGTTGCTACAGAACTCTACCAAGACAATGAGCCTCACCTCCACATACTTCTACAAATAGAGAAAATGTTCAACATTACAACTCTTACATACTACGATATCCAAGATCCAGGTGTGGTGGATCTCACCATCCATCCAAACATTTGAGTACCACGTTCAAATGCCCACGTAGCCGACTACATCACAAAGGAAGAAAATTTCATTGACAAGGGAGTCCTCAAGGCAACCAGATACAGTCCAAAAAAGAATAGGGACACCATCTGGACAACTATCTTGGCTGAATCTACTTCAAAATATGACTTCTTATTTAGAGTAAAATCTCAACAGTCATTTATATGGGTCACACAACTCCGAAACTTAGAATATGCAGCCAACCAAGAATGACAAGAGCCACTGGAGGTCTACATACCAAAGTGGACATCTTTTCATAATATCCCACAGACAATAAGGGACTGGGCTGACAATAATGTCCTCTACGTAAGTAGAAACTTATTCCATTTATTTTTCAACGACCCACAAGTCATACAGGACATTCACTATATGCACCAAGAAACTATAGAGTATATTGAAAATAGAATAATTCTAAAAACTGCAAATTCTGATGTGTTAACAATTTCAGGAACCGAAGATAAAGCCGGACTGCCCTCTAAGCTTAATCCTTGAAGAACTGTCCAAATTCGGGAAGATTTCATGGGCAATGAGTTTAGAACTACATAATTACTTCTGTAGCGCAATGAATTTTTCTACATATAATTCACATGCATTATATAATGTTGTAGATGATTTACCCTTTAAATATTTACCATGTAAAAAGGAATTCTTTGGGGCACAAAAAGACTATATTGTTAATAAAAAATATCGTAAAAAAATACGGTGTCCCGGGGGTATTTCTTGTATTATTTTATGTAACGATAATATGCCATATTACAAAGATATTAGTCTTGAATCACTATTCAAAAAGTGGGCAGATCACAATGTAATTTTTAAATTTATTAATGAAAATATCTATTAAATTTTATTAACTGTGAATTGTTAAATGTGCTAATTAAATTTCTGAATATCTCATTTGGTTTTTAATTTATCTGTGCTAACTATATTTCACTACATAAAATTGTTATATAATTTTGATAATTGGTATAATAACAATTCACATGGACTAAGGATTTGAATTTCAAATTAAACAATTGGAGCATACTATTCACATGGGATTCTCACGTACAATATAATCTTTGTATATGATTTTCAGTCTTCCTAACCTATTCATCCACGTGAAATAAAAAATGTGATGTAGTGGGTTAGACTATTTACATCACATTCCCATTCAATTATTTTTATATTTATTTTTTTATTATTTAATTTATTATTAAATATCTATTCAAGGAATGAATGAACCCTGTTAAACCCTCTAGGGAATGAAACTCTGCGAGGCATTAATAAATATGTTAAATATTTTTTTTATTTTATTTTTTAATTATTTAATTTATTATTAAATATCAATTGGGGGGTATCAACCCCGTTTAACCCTCCGAGGGATGAAACTCTACGAGGCATAAATATATATATTAATTATTTTTATTTTATTTTTCTAGACATTTAAGGACCTAAATGTCAGAACATATGCAGATTGTGAGTGGTGTTTACTCTGACCTACCCATTGGGGTTGGGATGCACAGGATACAATGGAGAATATTTTATTATCATTTTATTTTAATGAATAAATCGTACTTAGACAATTCAATTTATATTGAATGAAAATCAGTGGCTGATAAATAACACAGGTTTGGATACTTTATCTCCATAAAGCTGAACAATATATAACAACAGAAGCGGGTTAATTTACCCCTTGAGATTTTTAAACTAAAAAATTTTATAATGATGAACACGATGAGGTGTTAACATTATCATGCGATGGTGATGTAAAATAATATATTAAGATGAAACGAAAGAAAAATTCATTGCATTTATTTAATCATTAATACATTTGGTGACTTCTTTGGAACCCCAAATATTCCATGAGAACCAACCACTGCATCATTCACGTACAAAATATCCGTGGTTAACTGTACAATGCATTCTTCTTGGAGGATTACTATGTCATAGGCTGAGAAAACTCCTCGACAGATAGCATCTCGTACGATCACCATGTAATCCTTTACTGAGTTTGCATAGTACCCTCCATCATGAGGGTAGTAATTGACAGTGAAAGCAATGTCCTCCATTACCCTATGGGGCAGCTCTCCTTTTAACACCGCGCGCTCACAGTCTCCTCTATCTAACAGCCGACGGAAGAAGACTCCAAGCCGAAAAGCATCCATCCTCATGGCCCAGGTGCACATCCCACGTTTACCACCAGAGACAATTTAACTACATACACAAACTGTAATGACCTTGCAGCACCGAGTTAGGTAGCTGGCCTTCCTCAGAGGCATTCTCTCTGACATGCTTTTCATGTTTTTCTCCCAATATAACTTATTTCTCTCTATTTTTGCATATATATATACGTATGTATGTATGTATGTATGTATGGACAATTTTTAAAAAAAATCCTTGAATTGTTAACTCATCAATGTTTAATTTATCAATTGGGTACCTAATGAATTCAATTTCAATTAACTAATTCTTATCGTCAAATGCCATAAAAAATTGAACAAAAGTAGATGACGTGGAAAAATGTGAGTTCAATCTTCAGTTGTCCAGTTTACTAATTCTATTCAATTTTGATGGTATTTGTCGACAGGGTGTTATAATTAACGTCAAATTGTTTAAATATATAATTAATAAAATTTAAAGTTTAGATATTTAGTGAACATTAGTTAATAGTTGAACTTTTTGTTGTAATTATCCGTATATATACACATGTATGTATGTATATGGTTCAGCTTAGATGACCCCAATCTCTTCAAAAAACATCTAAAGTTCCTTTCAGAAAGTGATGGCACTGGCCAGTGCTGACGGTTATGACACAGGAATAAAGCTGGGACACCCACTACCGTTGAAGATTAAAAAAATGAATAAAAAAGAATAATAAAGAACCAAACAAAACCTAACCTTCTCCATTTTGGTATGCATTATTTCTAATTTTATGCATTCCACTACTTCATACTATTATCTGTCTCTTAAAAATGGATAGAGAGAGATCATATAGGAAGAAAGCAATGCTCAGCAACAGTCATGGAATCCATTTCCAGTAATATCATATTAAAAGTGTTCTTTAATTTGAAACAATAATATTGTAATACAATGTTCTTTTCCCTGCTCATGGCGGCACCGTTTGACCTCGTCAAGCTTGAAGTAAAGCTACCCTGTTTGGTTATCTGAGAAAAGAACTTTTTTTTTTCGTTTTTCATTTTTCCATTCTTACTTAGGCACTGATTGGAAAACTTAACTTTTTGGTCAAAAATGCCAAAAAGTTAATATTGTCCGTTTGATAAAAAAACAAAAAAGTAATAAAGCCAAAAAATCAAATCAAAACACAAATTCTAAAATATTCTATTTAAACATTCCTTACTTTTAAAATACAATAATACCTCGTATTCATAATTTATTTACTACCACTACCAACTACATATAATTGTTAATATCAAATATATATAAAGGTAAAATTGTACACTTTGAACAAAATGCAAAAAACTAGTTTTTACCCAAACAACTAACTTAAAAAAAACTAGTTTAGAAGTTAAGTTACTAAATAATTTACTTTAAACCGAATTTAACTTTTTGATTAAAAATGTAACAAAAAAAAAATTAACTTTTAAGCTAATTGCCAATCAGAGCCTTACGGACTCTTTTAGAGTTTTGGCCATTTTTTTATTACTTTTCCTGATTCTTCTTAATTAGAGTTATCGAAAATTAAATTTTTTTGACCAAATTCGAAAAAACATCATTAAAGAAAAAATGGCCAATTTGTTGCTAAAAACTTTTTCTGCTAAATCTTTTCAAAATTTTCAAGATTTTTATTATTTTTATCAGTAAAACTATAAACCCATAAAACTTAACCATAAATTTTCTGACACTAATAACCAAAATCTGAACCTTTCATTTTAAATTGTGAATAAATTTATATGTAAGTATTATAGGTTACTAATATTTCCATATTTTTTATTTATTTATCTTAAGTGAAATTTTAGAGATCCGGCAGTATCACAAATCCGTCAACAACATAGTGGAAGCTTTTGGGTAGAGTGATCTTTCAATGTGGTCACTATTGACAATGGGTTCTTAAATTTGTATGTCTTTGAAGCAGGGCTTAATAAATTGCTGATATTAATATCAGTAGTATCAGTAATAGAATTATGTATTAATTAATATTAAATAATATCAATTAATACATCAATAAATATTAATATCAAGGAAAATGATAGCTATGCCGAGTTAAGAGGCGGAACTTGACATATGTGTAGCAATCTAACTGGGCAATGATACAACTCACCTAATTCATTGCTAATGATCAATAAACAGCTATTTTGGTTTCAACTACTCTCTCTGCTAGAGTAGCACTGCTCTAAGTACCAAATGTCTAAAATTCTATTACATATCGATAGATAGAATATCTATTTTGAAAGTGGACCTGAAGGAAAGGACAGCCCATTTTCATTGCCAAAATGTGAGTGATATTTACATGACCCCACTTATCTGCTTAAAATGGTCTTTTCATGAGTAGTTGGAAAGCCATCAAATACACAAACATCCAGTACACCAAGCTTTGATATCCCCTAATTGCTTCCTGCTTCACAATAAATTCCATCCAAACAAGCCATAAGGAGAGTGTACAATATGAACATCAGATTAGAATGTCCAACAATTTCAATAATGCCACCATATATAACATAACTTGCTGCTGTTCAAAAAAAAAAATATAACTTGCTAATCATGAGCTGCGTTCTTCCATATTGTTAATCCGAAGCATTATAACGTTATATATACAGCAGTAAAACATTAGATTAACTTGAATCTTCTTTTAGTGTTGTGAAAAAAAGAAAGATTGGAAGCCGGCTCTCTCTCTCTCTCTC
>JAULJZ010149980.1:0-10176 GCA_032270985.1 Heliamphora pulchella | reverse complement strand
CTTCCATTCTCTCTGCCTTCTCTCTACATATTTGACCTGCCCGAGCCTAGTTTCTGACGATCAGCTTGTGGATCCCTTCTATTCACGCTGCTAGCTTTATAATCGACCGATCAGAATCCTGTTCGGACATGGTTCGAATTTTGAGGCTTTGAGTTTCAACTCGCCGAGGTAGGATTCTAGACCTACTGCTGTTATGAGGGTGTTTTATGCAATTATATGTGTTTTTACCATGTAGAAAATGCATCAAATGTCATATTTGTGTTTAAACCTTATTTTTCGGGTAAAAAGCATGTTTTTCGATTTTCTTGGTTTAGTACAGCTTATGACATGTAAACGTATGGTTTTCAAAGGTTGTTTTGAAAACGGTGGTTTTTGTTGGAAAAAGATGGTTTTGATTGAAATCTCAACATTTTATGTTTTGGAGGTTTGGAGCTTGCCTTTGGGGTTGAGTCTCAGGTTTAGAAACATTTTGTTGAAAACGGATAAAAAACGTATTGAAAAAGTTTTGTTGATCTCCATGGTGATGGGTAGATCTGTATATAGATGTATAATGTATATTTGTGAAATATTTTGTAGTTGATGCTACAATTCGATTTTTAGAAGATTATCTAGATGTACTGAGATGATGGGTATTTGGCACGAGTTGCCCTTGGTGAAAGTCTGAAAACGTGTGCAGTATAGGTACCTTTGTTATCCTTCGGGGTAGTTCCCATGAAGAAGGTCGGTTTGGGTGCTCTTTTCCCTCAGGTTATTGCCCGTAAAGTTAGTTTTTACGTCGTGGCGCTTCGTATAGAACTTGTCATTACTTAGCAGGTCTTGAGAGATGTTGGAACTAGGTAATGGGCAGGAGTCTATTGTTGTTATCTCTATCCCCTTGTGATGGAGTCGGTACATAGGATCTTATTCTTCTTCTTTTTCTACGATGGTACATTCCGTGAGGGAACAATGTTTTTTATTACTATTTTTTCTTAACTGTGGTTGATTATTTGCATTTGTTGCAACACCTAGTTTGAAGGATGAAAACTTGGGTTTTATGAAATAAAACCATTTTGGCAAGACTTGTGTGGTCTGATGGGGAAACTCGGGGTTTTATGATGTAAAACATTTTAGCTTGTGGTTGAGTACGCTCCTACTCTATATGATTGCATATTTTCTGCTTTACAGCTTTATTGTCTGTTTCTATTGGGCTTCGGCTCACAGGTGAGATTTTCTGTACAAAATCTTTTTCAGGTGATGGTGTGGATGATGATCTTGAGTAAATCTATTGATGCCCGTGCTGACGGATGATGGAAGATTGTAGTAGTTTTTCTTTTTGGTTTGCCTGTTCCTATAGGCAAGTTTTGTACGGCATAAGGCGATATACTGTAGGCATGATGGAACTGTATGCCTTTGTTTATGAGAGATATCTTTTGTTTGGTATTCTATTATTTTCAACAGGCGATTTTGAATATATAGAAACTTTTATTTTCATAAAAATTGGTGTTTGGTGGATTTTTACGAGACCCCGGGTTTTGGGGCGTGACAACTTGGTATTAGAGCTCTGGGTTAGATTACCTAAGAGCCATGGGAAAAGGGTTTATCACTTGGTGAGGTTGATTGTGTATGCTTGCTTGCATGTGTTTAAACGTTGGTTTATAACATGTTAATAGCTTTCTGAGCATGATAGTTGGTGTATCTATGAGTATGGAGGTTGGGTCTTGGGATGGATTAGTTTTGCCTTTGGGCGTTTGGATTAACAAATTTGAGAGCCAAGTTAGAGACGCATTTGGTTGACGTGTTTTCTAGCAGGGAATCCGGATAGGTTATCCAAATTGACGAGCCCATCTTGTTGATTCCCCTCGGTATGTGAGACGTATTTACATAATCTTATGTAGCTAAGTGATAGCATGATTATGTGTTTCTGTTACGTAGTCACATGTTGTAGGAATGCTTATCCTGTTTATATTGCTTCCTGTAGAACTATGTCCACGCGGGGAGTGCGGGGAGGGGGTCGTGGCCGAGGCCATGGCTGAGGTCGTGCTTATGTTCAGGTTCCAGAGGAGGGAGACGTCATGCCCCACAGGAACAAGTGGGTGGTGCTGAGGTTATCCAGGAGATGCTTGCCACTATGCAAGCTATGGTAGAAGCGACCAGGGCTAGTGTACGAGTTCTTGAGCCAAGGGCTTCTGTGGCTATGAGGGAGTTTCGGCGGTTGGATCCTCCAACGTTTTCTGGGGAGCCGGACCCCAAGGTGGCTACTAAGTGGTTGGAAGTGACCACGTCGATCTTCGATACTTTGGATATCAAGAGGACGCTCTGCGCGTAAAGTTGGCAACATTCCAACTGCGGGAAGATGCTAGAGAGTGGTGGAAGTTCGCCAAGACCATTGTGGATGAGACGTGGGCTGCTTTCACGAGAGTCTTCTTGGAGAAGTATTTCCTGAGATCTTCGAGAGATACATACCGAGAGGAGTTCCTCTCCCTTGTTCAAGGGAATCTGTCTGTGGTCCAGTATGAGGCCAAGTTCGCGAATCTGTCGCGATTTACACCATAGATGGCATCGACAGAGGAGTTGTGTACTCGGAGGTTTGAAAGAGGACTTCGACCTGCTATTAAGGATAGGGTTGCAGCTCTAGATGTGGTGATGTATATCAAGCTAGTGGAAGCTGCTATCTAGGTAGAGAACTCGTTGGCAGACAGCCGCAGGATTAGAGTGAGCGGGAGTTAGTAAGGCAGTGGAGATGCACAGTTCTAGAGGCACGGGAAAAATCGCCAGAGGTCGTTTGGACCTAGTTTTCAAGTTACTGGATCGTATCAGCCGTTGTCGTCGCACCTACACTTTCAGTGGCCTCAATAGGAAGGCCAGAGCAGAGAGGGTTGATCTGTTGAGTGCCCACAAAAGAGCCAGGCCTAGAGTTTAGCGCCCGTCCAGTCACAGGCGAGAGACCCACCTATCTGTTTTGGGTGTGGTCAGTCCGGGGACTTTTGCAGACACTGTCCCAGAGAGGGGAATGTCCTAGGACGCGACAGGAGCGTCTGTTACTTCATCGTACAGAGGTAACAGGCTCCGCAGTAGCCTAGGGCTCAGACTTCTAGGTTTATAGAAGGAGGTGCTTCAGCTCAATTAGTGAGGCAGCCATCGACTCAGGGTTATGGTGGGCAGACCAGACCACCACAGGCCAGGGCTTATGTTCTTGCTGATCGCAGTGCTTCCAAAGCACCAGTTGCGTCTGATGCATAGTAACTCTGGCTATGATCAGAGGTACTCTTCTAGTCTTTAGATCGTGGGTCAGTGTTCTTATAGACACGGGAGCATCACATTCGTTTATTTCATCTGCTTTTATATCTGCTTTGGGGTTAGAAATGGACTGGCTGGGTAGTACCTTGTGCGTGGAAACCCCAGTTAGTGGGAGTGTGACGCTGAGCTTTGTTTGTAGATCATGCATGCTGGAGGTCGCCGGTCGTTGTTTAAAGTTTGATTTTATCATTCTAGACATGACCACGTTTGATGTCATTCTAGGGATGGACTGGCTGAATACCTACCGTCCCTTTATAGATTGTGAGCATCAGAGAGTGTCGATCTGTACGCCGGAGGGTAACTGCTTCTACTTTGTAGGTGATCGGGATGAGGGCTTGATGTCTATGGCCGGTGTCACTCCAGTTCGAGGAGATTTGGGTTTTCTCTTTTCTGCACTCAGGTTGGATGAGCCGGTAGGGGTTCGAGGAGTGTTACCTCCTGTGGTGTACGACTATTCGGATGTCTTTCCTGATGATCTGTTTGAGTTGCCACCGAGCCAAGATGTGGAGTTCTCCATTGATTTTGTTCCGGGAGCTGCTCCTATCTCTATGCCATCATATCGCTTTGCATCGGCTGAGTTGAGAGAACTCAAGGTGCAGTTATAGGAGTTACTAGACAAAGGGTTTGTGCGACCGAGTACATCGCCGTGAGGAGCTCCAGCTCTTTTTGCAAAGAAGAAGGATGGTTCGTTGAGGTTGTGTATAGACTACAGGAAGCTGAACTAGGTGACAGTAAAGAACAAATATCCTATGCCTAGGATTGATGACCTATTTGATCTGCTGAAGGGATCGTGCTGCTTTTCGAAGATTGACTTGAGGTCAGGGTATCACCAGTTGAGGATTAGAGATGAGGACATAGTGAAGACCGCCTTTCGGACTTGTTATGGTCACTACGAGTTTCTGGTTATGCCGTTTGGTCTTACGAACGCTCCAGCTACATTTATGGGTTTGATGAACCGTATCTTCCACCCTTATCTGGACAGTTTCGTAGTCGTGTTCGTGGATGACATTCTTGTCTATTCATCCACGAGGGAGATGCACGAGGAGCATCTGCATGTTGTTTTGTAGCTTTTCAGAGAACATCGCTTATATGCAAAGTTCGAGAAGTGCGAGTTCTAGATGTCAGAAGTGAGATTCCTTGGACACGTGGTGTCGAAGGATTGGGTATTAGTGGACTCAACGAAGACTGATGCAGTGACAGATTGGCAGCGACCGAAGAACATTTTTGAGATCCGTAATTTTCTGGGTCTAGCGGGTTATTACCGGCGGTTCGTCAAGGACTTTTCCAGGTTGACAGCACCTATGACGCGTCTGACGCGGAAGGGAATGATGTTCATATGGAGCGAGTCTTGTGAGTCAGCCTTCCAAGTGTTGAAGAGGAGATTGACCAGTGCGCTAGTGCTGATTATTTCAGAGTGAGGTCTGGGATGTACAGTGTATTGCAACGCATCACACGAGCGTTTGGGCTATGTGTTGATGCAGGGAGGTAAGGTTGTAGCCTACGGCTCGCGACAGCTGAAGACACATGAGAGGAATTACCCGACGCATGATTTGGAGTTGGTAGCCGTAGTCTTCGCCTTGAAGACATGGTGGCATTATTTATATGGTGAGCATTTCGAGATTTTATCTGATCACAAGAGCTAAAAATACTTATTTTCACAGAAAGACCTGAATCTTCGCCAGCGACGATGGATGGAGTTGTTGGGAGACTACGACTTTGATTTGCAGTACCATCCGGGGAAGGAAAATGTCGTAGCTGATGCGCTCAGTAGGAGATCTCATGGCTCATTAGCTTTTGTGGTTATACGGGAATGGGACATGCTCGAAGCTGTTGGGGAGTTTGATCTGTGTCTCAGGGAGATAGGGGGAGGTGCAACTTTATATTCTGTAGTTTCACAACCTGCATTAGTTGCACGCGTGTTAGAGGCTCAGTGGACCGATCAGGAGGCTCAGATGATTTGGGACCGCATTGGTAGTGGGAAGGACACAGCAGGATGGACGGTGGGTTCAGATCAGAGTTTGAGGTTGACAAGGCGTTTGTTTGTGCCAAAGTCGTGTTGTGCTAAGGTGCTACATGAGTTTCATCACTCTCATCTTGGAGTGCATCTAGGGGGCACAAAGATGTATCACGATCTATGCCGTCAGTTTTGGTGGACGGGGATGAACAGGGATGTGATCCGGTTTGTTTCTCGATGCCTTACTTATCAGCAAGTAAAGGTGGAACACCAGAGACCAGCAGGATTGATGCAGCTGTTGCCTATATCTGAGTGGAAGTGTGAGAATATCACGATGGACTTCGTATCAGGACTTCCACGCTCGCCGAAGGGACATGATGCTGTTTGAGCTGTGGTTGATAGGTTGACAAAGTTTGTGGTTGATAGGTTGACAAAGTCTGCGCACTTCCTCCCTATTCGAGTGAGAGACCCAGTAGACCGATTGAGTAGATTGTACATCCAGGAGATAGTCCAGCTTGACTTTTAGTACAGCTTTTCATCCTCAGACCGACGGTCAGTCTGAGAGGACCATCTATATTTTGGAGAACATGCTGAGAGCCTGTGCGCTTGATTTTCAAGGTTCTTGGGAGGATAATCTATCATTGGCAGAGTTTGCATACAACAGCAGCTATCAGTCCAGTATTAGAATGGCACCACATGAGGCTCTATATGGTAGGCCGTGTAGATCGCTGGTATGTTGGACAGAGGTAGGTGAGACCACTGTTTTGGGACCCGACTTAGTACGGGAGATGACGGAGCAGATTATAGTGATTCGTCAGCATCTGGTGATAGCTCAAAGCCGCAAGAAGAGTTATGCAGATCAGAGGAGGAGACCTTTGGAGTTTGCAGTAGGAGATCACGTGTTTCTGAAGGTCTCGCCACGTAGAGGGTTGATGAGATTTGGTCGTCGCAAGAAGCTATCACCATGTTTTATTGGACCCTTCAAATCCTAGAGAGGATTGGGGTGATAGCATACCGTCTGGCCTTGCCACCTCAGTTCGCATCTATGCACAACGTCTTTCACGTTTCGATGCTTTAGAGGTACGAGCCTGATCCTTCACATGTGTTAGATTAGACCGAGCTGCAGGTGGATGAGGATGTCACGTTTGAGGCACGCCCGGTGAGGATTTTGGATACAAAGGAGCAAGTTTTGCGGGGGAGAACGATTGCTTATGTCAATGTTCAGTGGCTTCATCATGGGGTTGAGGAAGCGACTTGGGAGCTTGAGTCTGGAATGCATGCTAGATACCCAGACCTATTTATCTCGTGACCTTGTAGTGAATTTCGGGGGCAAAATTCCTTAAGGGGGGAGAATTGTGAGACCCTGAACTGCTTTATTTTTTTTATATATATAAATGACGATGTGTTTTCCTTCATGTTATATATCATCGATACATGGTCTATGTTTTGGAGTTGTAGGATAGCATGTGTAGACGTGTTTTACGTTTTATCGGACCTTGTTTAGGCTTATTTGGTTGGCCTTAGAACTGAAAAACCAAGACCAAAATAGTAGGCTGTGACACCTTGGGTTCAGTCGACTGGAGTGGTATGTTTGATCAACTGAACTATTTTTCTTGAGTTCGGTCGACTGGACCGAAGGGTTCGGTCGACTAAACTGGGCGGTGGTGCATTTTTTGAGGAGCTTCAGTCGATTGAAGTGGCCTCTTCAGTCGACTGAACTACCTTTTTGCCGTGCTTATAAGTATTCCAGCCCCTGGAATGTTTGGAAAAAGCTTATTTCTTCCATTCTCTCTGCCTTCTCTCTACATATTTGACCTGCCCGAGCCTAGTTTCTGACGATCAGCTTGTGGATCCCTACTATTCACACTACTAGCTTTGTGTTCGGCCGATCAGATTCCTGTTCCAACATGGTTCGGATTTTGAGGCTTTGAGTTTCGACTCGCCGAGGTAGGATTCTAGACCTACTGCTATTATGAGGGTGTTTTATGCAATTATATATGTTTTCACCGTGTAGAAAATGCATCAAATGTCATATTTGTGTTTAAACCTTATTTTTCGGGTAAAAAGCATGTTTTTCAATTTTCTTGATTTAGTACAGCTTATGACATGTAGACATATGGTTTTCAAAGGTTGTTTTGAAAACGGTTGTTTTTGTTGGAAAACGAAGGTTTTGATTGAAATCTCAACATTTTATGTTTTGGAGGTTTGGAGCTTGCCTTTGGGATTGAGTCTCAGGTTTAGAAACGTTTTGTTAAAAATGGAAAAAAAAATTTTGAAAATGTTTTGTTGATCTCCATGGTGATGGATGGATCTGTATATACATGTGTAATGTATATTTGTAAAATATTTTGTAGTTGATGCTACAGTTCGGTTTTTAGAAGATTATCTAGATGTACCGAGATTACGGGTATTTGGCACGAGTTGCTCTCGATGAAAGTTTGGAAACGTGCGCAGTGTAGGTACCTTTGTTATCCTTCGAGGTAGTTCCCGTAAAGAAGGTCGGTTTGGGTGCTCTTTTCCCTCGGGTTATCACCCGTAAAGTTAGCTTTTACATCGTGGTGCTCCGTATAGAACTTGTCATTACCTAGCAGGTCTTGAGAGATGCTGGAACTAGGTAATGAGCAGGAGTCTATAGTTGTTACCTCTATCCCGTTGTGATGGAGTCGGTACATAGGATCTTATTCTTCTTTTTCCACAATGGCATATTCCGTGAGGGAACAATGTTTTTGATTATTGTTTTTCCTTAACTGTGGTTGATTATTTGCATTTGTTGCAACACCTGGTTTGAAGGATGAAAAATTGAGTTTTATGAAATAAAACCTTTTTAGGAAGACTTGTGTGGTCTGATGAGGAAACTCAGGGTTTTATGACGTAAAACCTTTTGGCTTGTGGTTGAATACGCTCCCACTCTATATGATTGCATATTTCCTGCTTTACAGCTTTATTGTCAGTTTTTATTGGGTTTCGGCTCACAGGTGAGATTTTCTGTGCAAAACATTTTTCAGGTGATGGTGTGGATGATGATCTTGAGTAGATCTTGTGATGCCCGTGCTGACAGATGATGGAAGACCGTACTAATTTTTCTTTTTGGTTTGCCTGTTTCTATAGGCAAGTTTTGTACGCCATAAGGCGATATACTGTATGCATGATGGAACTGTATGCCTTTGTTTATGAGAGATATCTTTTGTTGGGTATTGTATTATTTTCAACAAGCGATTTTGAATATATGGAAACTTGTATTTTCATAAAAACTGGTGTTTGGTGGATTTTCACGTGACCCCGGGTTTGGGGGCGTGGCAAGCCAGCAGATCCCAATAGTGTCGCTTGAAGACATAGGATATTTGCTTTTTGATCTTTTGTTCAGTTTTTCTACGAACATATTGCAACTTTTGTTGAATTTTCTAGATATCAGTAATCATTAAGTACTTTGAACAAATTTTGGACCGTTAATGATGTAGTAATTATCATATGTAATTATGAATGCTCGGCTAGAATATTTTTCTTTTTTATAGTTACGTATGTCCCGGCGTGCCTGGAAGACGGGGCGTCACAATTTCTTTCACTTTTTTTTTATTTTATCCGATTTATGTATAAAACCTATAGAATCCATGATAAGTAGTTGATTCCTTTTCCGTTTTCTTTAAGTCATAATTCTATTTAGTTTAATAGCCTTTTCTTTTAAAACCTTTTAATTTTGGTTTAATTTTCTTTTGCAAATTTTATTTGTTTCCTTTTCTTTTGATTAAATTTTTGAGCATTTTACTTTTGCATGAATAAAAAACGTAAAATTCATATTATTAGTTGTTTTCTTTATTATTAAGTTTTTAATATATAATTTTCACATACATTTTCTTATTTTAATTTATCTTTTCTCTTTAGTAGAGGTTGATCATGTTAGTGTAATTTCGTAATATGCATGATAATTTTAAAGTATGCTTTGTTTACTTCATTTAAAATCATGTTTAGAATAGTTAGTAAGGTTATTTTAGTTATTTGATGAAATTGTTAGCAAATTCATGTTTACTTTTAGTATAGTTTGAATTTAATAACTTTTAGCATATCTTTTTTCTTTTATTTGAATCATACTAGTTTAGGTTGTTTTGATTATATTAGATGCGGGTTTACTCCATGTATCCATTAGTTAGAAATTGCATGCCATATAACCTAGTATTTTCTTTTCTTATTTACTTTGTTTTGGTGTTCTATATACATATGTTACGTATTTTCTCTATTTGATTTTGGATGTTCTCTATTTATCCCCATCTTCTGTATTTACATGTATTTGAGAAATATTAATTAAGAACCAATGATAATTAGTAGAGACCAACTTCACGGTTGGATAAACGGGGTGCATAACACCTTTCCTAATTTAGCTTGTCACGCCTGTAACACCCTGGTCCAAACCCTAGTAGTAACTACCTAGATTATAACAACCCCGCTCAAAACCTAGCAATAACGATGGACAGACGATGCAAACTTAGATCGCTACATGAATAGAAGAAATCCTAATTAGCCCGGAAACCCTAATTTGACCCGGAAACCTAAAAAGACCAAATACTTAGAGGCAAAACCCTAAGACTTAGAAAAGTCTCAGAACAGCGTAAATTAAGTAAATAATATAAAATATTGAATTAAAAACCAAAAATTTTTATAATTAGGGTAAAATGACCATTTTGCCCCTAATACAGCAAAAAAATTCTTAAAAATTTAAAATTTGACACATTGGCATCTAAAATCAGATAATTATATACAATTAATTAATAAAATATAAAATAACAATAAAAATGTCCAAAATACCCTTGCATGGCCAGCCACCTAGGAGAATGTGCCCAAAAAACTTTTTTTTGTCCTTTTAAGCTTAAAAATAACAAAAAGATGTATAAATTAAGCATTATTTTGACCCAATACTTTTTATACAAGTAATATACATACTAATATAATAATAT
>JAULJZ010149979.1:0-30893 GCA_032270985.1 Heliamphora pulchella | reverse complement strand
TTTTGTGATTTTTTAGGTTTAATAATATGAAAGAAAATAATGTTAACATTAAATAGAAAAAAAAGACCAAAAGAAAAGAAAAATAAAACTAATAATAAGAGGACAATAAAAGAAAAAAAATGTAAAAAAATTAAAGTTAGTAATTAAAAAAAGAAAAGAAAAGAAACTTTATAAAAAAAGAAAAGAAATGCTAATATTAAAGAAAAAGGAATGTTAAATTGAACATTTTAAGTTAATAACTAAAGAGAAAGAAAATAAAGATAAATGGAACATTAGTATTAATAAATAATAAAAAAAATACTAGTAATGAAAAGAACATTAAGGTAATGCTTGAAAGAAAAGGACATTAAATTATTATTACAAGAAAAGAAAAAGAAATAAAAAAAATGAATGCTAGAAAGATAAGGAAAATTAAATGTAATTATTTAACTCAAATGTAAAATGTAGTATTGATTACTACATTCACATAAATGTAAGTGTAATATTATAACAATTAACAACATAAACAAGTTGTAATTGCCAAAATATGTTAGCACTAATTTGATGAATGAATTAAAGAAAAAGATAATGTGCTTAGTGTGGATGTGTAAACTAAACAATTAATTAAAAAGATTAAACTAAATGAAGAAAATTAAATAAGACACAAGATTAACTATACAAATGAATGAAGTACGCAAATTGATTTGAATTTAACCCGATCACTCCAAAAGAGAGGGAATGGAGTTAGAAGGATTAGGAATCCAAACAAAATACCTAGATTTCTTAGGAATCCTTGAGTTGGGAGAATGTACTTTAATGGTTCATTCCTCAAGTGGTGATCCAAGCAAAGTTTTCAATGTAGGCGTCGAAGGTTCAGATCTCGGTATTTCGGCAGGGCTTTGGCATCAGGACTCGGAATTGCTCGGCAACTCGGAAGAGCTTTTCTCACTAAACCTCTCACTTATTTTTTGTCCTAAAAAATGTACCAGGGGTACGGTATTTATAGAATTCTTTAACCAATGAGGTGTTGCCAATTTTTGGGACACGTTAGGCCATTTGGAGTTGGCAGTCGCCAGGTTGGAGGTGGCAGTCGTCATGTCTAAGAAAGGTTCCACAAGGTTCTATTGGCGATCGCCACAATAAGAGTTGGCGGTCCCCAGGTTGAATGCAGTGGTCGCCACTTTTGGCTAGGATTTCCAAGATGTTCTATTGATAGTCGCCACAATGAACATGGCGGTCGCCACTTTAGGAATGACTTGCATAACAAGTTATCGATGGTTCAACAAAATTTCATTGGTTTAAAGGTTCTGGGTTCAAATACCGAGCTTAGATCACTTCCCAAGGATCGAACTGAGGCACCATTCCACTTGTTTTCATCATCGGATTCTCCTAAGGTTGGGTGAGGTCAAATTAGGGTGTCTACAGGCACCACTTCTCCTATCCAGCGGTGCACTTGGCATGTGTATTGTTGGGATGTGTTGCAATGTGGGTCCCATCCCACTAAAGTTGTGACCATACATGTTGCGACCTGCCTACTTTGGTGTGGATCTTTGGTGGTTCTTGGAGTAGGGATGTAGCTGTTGGTCTGCTTCATCTAGATCTGATGGTAGAGTTTTCTTTGGGATGACCTAGGGTTTCTCTTTACTAGACTCTCCGGGGATATTCTGTCTTGCTTTGCTGACTTTTTGAGGTCTCCTACCGCTTTTGTTTAGCGACCCTGTGCGCAGGGGATGTTAGTCTTTGTGTTGGCAGAATTTGACTTGGAGTTTCTAAAGCTGATTCGTTTGTTACTTCCTCTTGGCTGGCTAGGGGCCCATCTACCTCTACCTCTGGCACTTCACTCTTAGACCTTTGCTGGTTCCCCTTAGGTTGGCTCCTTTCTGATTTAAGGACCTCACCTTGGTATGGACTTATTTCTTCACTTCAACGGGGTGATCTAGACTCTATCATTCTTCCCTCCCTAGTTATGGAGTGTGACTATCACTGAGAGACTGAGTTTACCTTGCTTGGGTTTTGGGATTTACTCTTCACCTTAGTCAGATCCTTTGTGGCCAAGGGTTGGAGCCTTTCGAGGTACTAAGCTTCAGCAGGTTTTAAGTATTTTTGGGTTTGGATGACCAGTTCTACTTATTGGACCTCTTTTTTTCTCTTGTTCCTGTATGAATTTTGGAGCCTATGACCCTTTGCGGGAGCCAATCTTCAGTAGGGATTAGGAGTTATTTAGTTTTTAGCTTGATTATTGGCTCTATCCTATGTTTTTATGCTGGAGCTTTTCTATCCGTGCGGGTTGTGCATGGACTTGTACGTAGGTGTTTTTTTATCCACGCGGGTTGTGCATGGAATATGTTGTGTCGTTAGCTTTCGCTTGCTTAGAGCAGGGGTTTGGTGAGTTCCCCCGCTATCAAGCGGGGTTGGGTGTGTTTTGTTGGTATTGTTGTTAGGTTTTGTTTATCTTAGGTTGTTTTGTTGTTAGGAGGTCTCCTCTTAAATGTTGGTGATGTATTTACCTAGGGAATGCCCCTTGTAAACATGTACAATTTTTTTTTTGCGTTACAGTTAATTACCCAAAAAAAAAAGAAATCAGATGGCTGTGGGAGGATTTGGTGTATTTACCCAGGGGCACGTGCATACGACAATACAAGAAGAGACGTGTTGGGATTGGTAACTTTCGCTGTGATAGTGGAAACTTTGGAAAGTGAAGTAGAGTTCCATGTTCTCGATGTGCCGGCCTCGCTTAATCTATTGCTAGGAAGGCCATGGCTACACAACCCGTCGACTAGAGCAGTTCCGTTGACCCTGCACCAAAAAGTGAAGCTGATCAAGGAAAGAGTAACTGTCACCATTCCGAGTGAAATTGGCTTGCCAACCCCGCATAATGACACTACCCACTCCTCGAGATTCAACATGGGGAGGAGGATCTCCTCATAAATGGGTTCGACTTCAATGAGACTACGACTGTGCGAGTTTTGATAAATAATGAAGAAAACTATGTGAACCCAAAAGTCGTGGCCATGATGAAAGGAATGTCCTATTTTCTAGGAATGGGACTAGGAAAACACCTGCAGGGAGTCTCGAAACCAATTCCCATGCACCACAATCGCTATGGATACGGACTGGGTTACAATCTAGAGTTAGAAGAACCAAAGATAGGAAAGTACGTGCCGACGTTGAACGGACGCTGTATCAAGGAAGGGGATGATTTCTCTTACTGTGGGTTTTTTGAACCATAAATAGAGGAGAAGACTAATCAAAAGTTGCCAGGGCTAGAAATTTTTTTGGCCACCAGTTGTCTGACAGTGAGGAAGAAGCAGTGATATGGCAGATGGAATTCAGTGAAAAGGTGCTAACAGACAGGGTTGTTCATTGCGATAGGAGAGATCTCGTTTCTTTCTTCGATAAAGGGATGGCCTAAGTGCGTATAGGTAACAAAGAAGAAAAGAACGTGCTAATGATGGATGCCGACGGGACTACGAATTTCACTGTACTTATCATGGATGCTGCTAAAATGCAAAAGAGTCAGTCATTTGAGTCTTTTCATATGCATGATGTGGAAAGTGAGTGGAAATCCAATTCTATTGAGTCCGTTTTGATCGAGTTTGTAAACGGTTCCTATGATGACAAATCTGTCAGGAATGCACTTGTTGGCATCCCGAGTCCCTTTCTATTTCGAGTTCAAAATTGTAATCCTCGTTGAAATCAATGAAATGAATCCAGATTTTTCTTACTTCGTTGTGCCTTAAATATCTTACATAGATTCTGAAAGTTTTAATAAATTCGAGGGGGATATCCCACAAGAATTAAAACTTTAAATTGAAAAAGAAGAAGAAATGCAAGCAAAACCCGTAATGAAAGAAACTATTTCTATAAATCTTAATAATGAAAAGGATCCGTAGATAGTTCAGGTTGGTTCTACGCTCTCTTCGGAAGAACGTGAGCAGTTAACCCTTTTATTAAAATAATTTAAAGATATTTTCTCATGGTCCTACGGAGATATACCCGGAATTGACCATGATATTGTATAGCACCAAATCCCTCTCCATCTCAATGCTAAGCCTGTTAAGCAGAAACTCAAGAGGACGTAAATAGCTTTCTAGGGAAAATTTAGTTTATCAATCGATTTAACCATGGCCTATGGACCCATGTTCCAACTCTTGAAAAAAGGGACTAATTTTTGTTGGGATCAACAATGCCAGGACACTTTCGATGCTATACGACAGTACTTGAAAAACCCTCCAGTCCTATTGCCACCATAACCCGATAATCCTTTGATACTGTATTTATCCGTGACTAACTCAGCAATGGGATGTATGCTCGCTCAAGAAGATAAACCTAGGGTAAAAAGAGTTGTCTACTACCTAAACAAAAAGATGATAGAATGCGAACATCGGTATACGCCTTTGAATAAAACTTACTGGGCACTAGTTTGGGCATCCAGGAAATTACGCCATTACATGCTAGCGTACCGAGTTATTCTGATCTTAAGGATGGACCCCCTTAGGTACCTCTTCGAGAAGCCAACATTAACAGGAAAGTTGGCCCGGTGGTTGCTAATGCTAGCCTAATTTGATTTGCAGTATGTCACGAGAAAATCAATGAAAGGGGGAGTCGTTGCAGAGTTCTTAGTCGACCATCCTATTGAAGGAGAAAAAGAGCTCGAGTTTGAGTTTTTCGATGAGAAAGTGTTCAAAATCGAAAAGGAATTGTGGACCCTGTACTTCGACGGAGCTTCGAACCAATATGGGTACGGGATAAAGATATGGTCGAACCAATATGGTCATCTCCCAAGCAAAAGGAGAATGGAAGGTTAAGGAAGAAAGGTTGATCCAGTACCACCGAGAGCTCAAAATAATGATTCCCTATTTTGAGAATGTGGTGTTTGTTAGGGTTGGTATACTGAAAATCATATTTTTAGTATTTAATTTTATTTTTAATAAAATTAATTTTTCATTTTATGAGAATTTTTATGAGCAATGTATGCATATCATTTCTTTTAATGTTATGCATAGATATTCTTTATTCTGTACATTATTTAATCTAGTGTGTAGAGTACGATTTACACACAGAAGATCAGATTTTAGGTTCTTACAGAATATAAGTTTTATATTTACAATTTAGATATAAATGGACATACTATCGGTACGACTGTAGTACAGAGTTTTGGTAGGTCTGTCTTAGTTACGGGGAATAGATAATAGCGTCGTCTATTGTTTCGACTCTCTGTGCTAGTACACTTTGTTTGTATTGAATAAGACACATTGGGATATGACAAGAGCTTAAACTCGAAATAAAAAATGTAGTTGAAGACTTAACCGGTAAAAGGTTTTCTTCTAAATTAACTTTGGTTGCACGGGTTTTAATTTTGATCGTTCGACGTCAAAAGTTTTATCTGGAGCCCGTTTCGACGTTTGCCCGTCTAGTTAATATTTTACCAAAAATCATTTGCAAAAATAATGATTTTGGCAGTTTTGCCTCCAACAATTGGTATCAGAGCCGTTTTATTTTTTGTTTACAGTTATCTAGGTCGGGCAATTTTAGAACTGTGCTAACTTGATTTTGCAGACGTTCTAATCCTGGTTTTATGATAATCTATTATTATTCATGTTTGATTGAATGGGTTTATATGATGATTAATTTTTTTATTCACGGGGGTTGACCGTAATAGATTAAATTTTTTTTTAGAATCAAATGTGAGCCTTCGGGACATAGGATCGATGTAATAACTAGTTATCTATTTTTAAATATTTGTTTAGATTATTTTAAGAACATGTTGAATATCCTAAAATACGAAGAACGGACGGCAGCACCAACAGTGGATTTGGGTTTTTAGGAGCCACGGATTGCGGTAAGTTTTTAATAGTTTTAAATAAATTTTTTTGGTGAGTTTTCTATTGTATTTATGCATTAAAAATAGCAGCAAAAATAAGTAAAAAAATATCAAAATAAATAGCAAAACAACACTACCACCGGTGGCTTTACTAATGGTGATTTTGATGATTTTTCAGGTCATTTTTGGGATTATTTTTTGAGCAATTTTTTAAGCATAATATAGCAGCAAACATACCTTAAAACACTGTCCAAAAATCATAAAAAAATTTGGGCCAAACAGTGGTTGAAAAAAGTAGGCGGCAGTGGCGGCAACAGGCGGCGCCGAGCAATAGCCTTCAGGGCTAATTTTTGGGACTTTTTCAGACTATTTTTGAAGCGTTCTTTCAAGCATTATGTGGCTGGATATTTGAGCTAATTTTTTAGAAAAAACTGGCACAAAAGGACCACTGGAAAAAGCCCAAACAGGGGATTGTTTGGGGCGGCGGCGCTGGTGTGCGGCGACAGTGATTTCCAAGCTGTTTTTCAGTAGTTTTTCGAGAAATTTTCGAGCTGATTTTTTGACAAAAAAATATTACTTTTTGAGTGCTTTTTTGGTATAAAAAGTATCGAAAACGGAGTTCGAACGACGACAAAAGCTGCCTGAAGCTGCTGGAGCGACGGCAGTGGTTTGTGGCCGGTGGTGGTTCAGCTCTCCTGGAGCTATTTTAATAGCTTTTCTGATATATTTGATACTGATATATGATATATTTATATATCACACAGTATCAAGAAATCCTAATACAATCGGGACACATGAATCAAAAACGAATAGAGATTATTACAACTTATCTACAACAGGAGACTAAAACGACTTAACCTTTCACTTTGATCATAACATTAGGATATATGCATATCATGTTTCTATTTATATGAACCGCGTGGAAGTTGCATATCTGTTTTATTTATTCTATTAATTTAATTAATTCAAAAATTCAATTTTAATTAAAATATTTTGTAATAAAAAATAAAATTAATTTTTTTAATTAAAGTTTTTAATTAAATGGAAAAACTTTAAATATTTTATTTTTTTTATAAAATATCACGTTTAAGATAATTTTTCATAAAATTGGATATCTTGAAAAAACGTGGGAATTAATTTTAGATTTTGAATTGATTAAATAGAAAAATATTTAATTAAAATAAATTATTATTTTTTGAAAAATGTGAAACAAAAAATAAAATAAATAAATACCTTTAATCAATATCTTAGCAAAAATGCATAAGAAAAAACTATACATTTATTAAATTTTATTTGTTATGCATTTAAACATGAAAAGAGATTTTTCGAAATTAATAAATTTATTTTAATTAAATAAATTTTTATATCCCTTAAAAATATTTTAAAAATCTAAGTGAGAGAGGGAATTTATTTACAGATAAATCCTGCGGTCTCCATCACCAGTTTGTAGGCGATGCAATTAAACCCTGCGTGTTGGCAGTAAGTCCTTCATTCCCATTGCATAGATTAATTGTCTTATCACCAGTACAAACCTCTTTTATGGATAATTTTGGATAATTGTTAATGTGGATCACTTCTCCATCTGAAGGGTTCTGTGATACCCTGAGCCGTTTCTTTTTTTAGTGTTTTTCGACGCACGTTTAGTGTTTTCATTATAGTATATTTATGTGTTTTTATGTATGCTCGAGGGTAGATATGCATGGGGGGTAGGTTCCTGGGTCCGTTGAGCATTGCAGTTCAAATTTTGAAAAATTTCAAGAAAAAAAAAGATATTTTGTAGGCCTATAAATATCTGGAGTTAGATATTTTCAAAAGATATTTTCGAAATTTCGCAACTAAGTTTTCTCCATTTTCTCTCTACTTTCTCTCTAACTTCTCGGGGGCCCGGGGCTTGGTTTTCGACGATCCAACAGCGGATCTTTGCTATTGGCACGGTGGACTACGCGTTCATCTGAACAGAATTTCATTCTAGCAAAGCTCAGTTTTGCACGTGGATCGAGGCATCGAGTTTTTGACTCAACGAGGTACAATCCTAAACTCTCATGTCTTATAAGGGTCTTACGTGTAATCATGGGTGTTTTTACCGATTAAAAATGCATAAAAAATCGATTTAAAGATAGGGTTTTGGTTTAAAACTATTTTTGTGTTGTTTCGGTTGGATGGAACCGGGTTTTGAGGTTTTTCGTTCGGTGATTCTTGATGTTTTGGGCTCGTGTATGTCCGTGGGTGTTAAAAATATGTGAGTTGATAGGTTTATATGTGTTTTGGAGCTTCATAGTAGGTGCTTGAGAGTTTTGGAGCTTAGAACACAAAACAGGAGAAAATATGGGTTTTTCTCGGGTGGTAGCTCGCTCAAGCACCCGACGTCCGCTCGAGGGGACTAGCTGCGCAGGGCCCTTTTGTTTTGATCATATCTCCCTCATCCAGATTCGAAATTGGGTCGTTCTTGTACTCAAATTGAAGTCCCGGAAGTTTTCTTTCAAATGACAACTCTCTCACAACAAAATTTCTTTTGTGTAAAAAGTTATGATCAAAATAGTGAGGGTGTGTCAAAACTTCTTAACCATTTTTCACCTATTTTTGGCCGAATGTTTGGGAAAAGGTTATTTTTCGTCCTCTTAGCCCTTTTGATCAAGTTTCTTGTTTCTTGGGCTGTCGTGAGCTTGTGTTGGACACGTGTGGGTATCGTGGGTTTGCATTGGACGTGTGTGGTGGGTTGGTGTTTGTCGTGTTGGGCGTGTGTGAGTCTGTGTTGGTCGTGTCAAAGCCTTGGGAGATTGTTTGTGTTTTGTTGTTTAGTCGTTGGATCCTTGGTTTCCAACGGTATTCAGTTGATTGATATATGGGATTAATCTTCTGAAATACTGTTGGATTGTTTTTGGGGATCTGTTAGTTGTGTTGTGGCTTCGAGGGTCGTGTCGGGGTCTCGGGTGTTTGTTAGGTGCCGTCCTCGGGGATAAAGTGCATGGTTAGATGTGGGGTGTTGGTGCACAGTTGTGTTTGTGATGGTTAGTGTATCATTGCGTGTGGGGGTTTGGTTTTGTTTCTTGGTTTGGGTTTCCTCCTAGCATTGACCGCTCGAGCGATGGTTGTGCGCTCGAGCAGGCTGGTGGCCAAGAGTGGGGTCGGTGGGTGACCGCTTGAGCAGTGGTTGTGCGCTTGAGCGCGGTTGTGGCAGTGTGCTATGTCGGTGGGGGACCGCTCGAGCAGTGGTTGAGCGCTCGAGTGCTTGAGCGGTGTTGGCCTTCGGGTTAGGTTTTGGTTCTGTGGGTTATTAGTTGTCCATGTGAGTGGATGTCGGGTTATTTGGCAGGTGACGTCATGATGTGAAGTTATATATGGTTATGTGCATTTATAACTAGCTTTGTGCATTTATAACTCTAGTTTATTTATGTATGGATCGTGTAGATGAATTACATGGCTTCAATGTCGTTATGTGTAACATGGTTATGAGAAACGTTTTATTGGTATGTGGTTTTATGCATTAATCCCCGGTTTAGCTATGCACAAGTGTATGGAATGTGATAAGTGAGCATGTGGTTCTTGTTTACATAAAACTCTAGTTTTATTGTTGCAGTGTTGGTGTTGCACGGGTTGCATGCATGGTGTGTGGTGCACGGATTGCGTGCGTTGCGTGTGTTGCACGGGTTGCATGCACGGGTGGCATGTGTTGCATTGTGTGGGATGCATGTGTTAGTTGCATGGGTGGTATACGTTGCATGGGTTGTGCATGTTAACCCTGGTTAACAATGCGTGTGTTGGGGCAGCGGTCCTTCGGCTGGAGGCCGAGAAGACGCATGTGTTGGGGCGACGGTTCTTCGGCTGGAGGGCGAGAAGACGCATGTGTTGGGGCTGCGGTCCCTCGGGTTAAACCCGAGAAGGTACATGGATTGCATGAAATGCATATCGGGACGGATAAACCAATTTTTAAACTATGTTTATGACCTGAGGGAGTCGTAACACAATATAATCGTTTTCAAGGCTTGTGTGAGTCAAAAAATGGCTTTTATCCCCATTTCCCGTTGCATGTGAAAACTATTTTAATGGCTTGAAAGAGAGTCAAAAACTGCACTTCGTTTTCCTAGCATGTTTAGCTTATATTGCATGCTTGTCTAGTTTCTACTGAGCTTTAGCTCTCTGTGTGGGATTTGAAATATTTTTCAGGTACCGATCACGCAAGTTGATTCGGGATTGCTGGAGAGGCGAAAGATCTATAGTCTTCCTTTTGTTCTTTCTGTATCATGTATGATTACATATTTTTTTGGAGTTGGAACCGTGTAATGTAAGTCGTTTGGCGAATATATTAACTGCATGTATGTTTTAATTTGAGAGTGTATTCTCGGGTTGGGTACTATATTTGGTTGTTTGTGGGTATTTCACATGACCCAGAGTTTGGGGCGTGACAGAATGGTATCAGAGCTTTGGGTTCGAAGACCTAGAGTCGTGGGAAGAGGGTGCATCCCCGTGTGAGGTTGATTGTTTGTGCTTGATTGCATGTGTTTAGATGCTTTGATAACATGAACGTGTTGACATGTTAAGCATGAGAATGTTGTGTATATGTGAGCATGGGGGTTGAACCTTGGGATTGATTAGTGTTGCCTTTGAGCGTTTGGATTAACAAACTTGGGAACCAAGTTAGAAACGCATTTAGCTGACGTGATTTCTAGTAGAAAATCTGAGTAGGTTGTCCAGATTGACGTGTCATTCTTGTCGGTTCTCCTCAGTATGTGGGGTTTTGTTTAGCACGAACCTATGTGGCTATGTGTTAGTATGCTTATGTGGTTAGCGTTTATGTTCATGCTATGTGCTGCGTCTTATGTTCTGTCTTTTTCATATAGACGCGATGTCAGCGAGGAGAGGGTGAGGCTGTGGCCGTGGGTTTGGAGTTGGTGGTGGACTCCGTGGGTGGTGTGTTGTGTTGAGGCAGCAGTTGGTGAGATTGTGAAGTTGGGGTGGGTTGTAGATTCCGTGTCTTTGAGATAGTTAGCCGTTGTTTAGGATGCCTGACTTTGTTTGACTATATCCTAGGAATGGTTTGGCTAACCATCTCGTATTCCTGTGTTGATTGCGATCGATGGTTTGTTTTCTTTTGACCTTGTGTTGAATTTCGAGGACGAAATTCCTTTAAGGGGGTAGAGTTGTGACACCCTGACCCGTTTTTTTTTTCGTCGTTTTTCGACGCACGTTTAGTGTTTTTATTATAGCATGTTTATATGCGTTTTTATGTATGCTCGAGGGTAGATATGCATGCGGGGTAGATTCCTGGAGCCGTTGGGCATTGCGGTTCGAATTTTAAAAAATTTCAAAAAAAAGATATTTTGGAGGCCTATAAATATCTGGAGTTAGATATTTTCAAAAGATATTTTTAAAATTTCGCAGCTAAGTTTCTTCCATTTTCTCTCCGCCTTCTCTCTAACTTCTCAAGGGCTTGGGGCTCAGTTTTCGACGATCCAACAGCGGATCCTTGCTATTGGAACAGTGGGCTACGTGTTCATCCGGAAAAAATTTTATTCCGGCGAAGCTCAATTTTGCACGTGAATCGAGACGAGTTGTTGACTCAACGAGATAGGTTCCTAGACTCTCATGTCTTATAAGGGTGCTACGTGTAATCGTGGGTCTTTTTACCAGTTAAAGATGCATGAAAAATCGATTTAAAGATTGGGTTTTGGTTTAAAACTATTTTTATGTTGTTTTGGTTGGATGGAACCGGGTTTTGAGGTTTTTCGTTCGGTGATTCTAGATGTTTTGGGCTCGTGTATGTCCGTGGGTGTTAAAAATATGTGAGTTGGTAGGTTTATATGTGTTTTGAAGTATCATAGTAGGTGTTTGAGTGTTTTGGGGCTTAGAACACAAAACAAGGGAAAATATGGGTTTTTCTCAGGTGGTGGCTCGCTCGAGCGCCCGACGTTCGCTCGAGCGGATTGGCTGCGCAGGGCCATTTTATTTTGATCATTTCTCCCTCATCTGGATTCGGAATTGGGTCGTTCTTATACTCAAATTCAAGCCCTGAAAGTCTTCGTTCCAATGACACCTCTCTCACAACAAAATTCATTTTGTGGAAAAAGTTATGATCAAAATAGTGAGAGTGTGTCAAAACTTCTTAACCGTTTTTCACCTGTTTTTTGAATGTTTGGGAAAAGGTTATTTTTCGTCCTTGTTGGCCCTTTTGATCAAGTTTCTTATTTCTTAGGGTGTCGTGGGCTTGTGTTAGGCACGTGTGAGTATCGTGGGTTTGAGTTGGATGTGTGTGGTGGGTTGGTGTTTGCCGTGTTGGGCGTGTGTGAGTCCGTGTTGGTCGTGTCAGGGCCTTGGGAATTTGTTTGTGTTTTGTTGTTTAGTCGTTGGATCCTTGGTTTCTAATTGATTTCCAACGGTATTTAATTGATTGATATTTGGGATTAGTCTACTGAAATATTGTTGGATTCTTTTTGGGGTTCTGTTGATTGTGTTGTGGCTTCGGGGGTCGTGTCATTGCCTCAGGTGTTTGTTAGGTGTCGTCCTCAGTGGTGATGTGCATGGTTAGATGTGGGGTGTTGGTGTACAGTTGTGTTTGTGATGGTTAGTGTATCGTTGTGTGCGGAAGTTTGGTTTTGTTTCTTAGTTTGGGTTTCCTCCCAGCATTGATCGCTCGAGCGGTGGTTGTGCGCTCGAGTGGGTTGGTGGCCGAGAGTGGGGTCGGTGGGTGACCACTCGAGCGGTGGTTATGCGCGCGAGTGGGGTTGTGGAAGTGTGATCTGTCGGTGGGGGACCGCTCGAGCGGTGGTTGAGCGCTCGAGCGCTTGAGCGGTGTTGGCCTTCAGGTTAAGTTTTGGTTCTGTGGGTTGTTGGTTGTCCATGTGAGTGGATGTCGGGTTATTTTGCAGGTGGCGTCATAATGTGAAATTATATATGGTTATGTGCGTTTATAACTGGTTTTGTGCATTTATAACTCTAGTTTATTTATGTACGGATCGTGTAGATGAATTATATGGCTTCAATGTCGTTATGTGTAACATGGTTATGAGAAACATATTATTGGTACGTAGTTTTATGCATTAAACCCTGGTTTAGCTATGCATAGGTGTTTGGAATGTGATAGGTGGGCATGTGGATCTTGTTTATATAAAACTTTGGTTTTATTGTTGCGGTGTTGGTGTTACACGGGTTACGTGCGTGGTGTGTGTTGCACGGGTTGCGTATGTTGCGTGTGTTGCATGGGTTGCATGCACGGGTGGCGTGTGTTGCGTTGTGTGGGATGCATGTGTTGAGTTGCATGGGTGGTATGCGTTGCGTAGGTTGTGCATGTTAACCCTGGTTAACAAGGCGTGTGTTGGGGTGGCGGTCCTACGGCTGAAGGCCGAGAAGACGCATGTGTTGGGGTGGCGGTCCTTCAGCTGGAGGGCGAGAAGACGCGTGTGTTGGGGCTGCGGTCCCTCGGGTTAAACTTGAGAAGGTAATGGATTGCATGAAATGCATATCGGGACAGATAAACTAATTTTTAAACTATGTTTATGACCTGAGGGAGTCGTAACACAATATAATCGTTTACAAGGCTCGTGTGAGTCAAAAAATGGTTTTTATCCTCGTTTTTTTCGTTGCATGTGAAACTGTTTTAATGGCTTAAAAGAGAGTAAAAAATTGCACTTCGTTTTCCTAGCATGTTTAGCTTATATTGCATACTTGTCCAGTTTCTACTGAGCTTTGGCTCATGGTGTGGGATTTAAAATATTTTTCAGGTACCGGTCACACAGGTTGATTCGGGGTTGCTGGAGAGGAGAAAGATCTATAGTCTTCCTTTTATTCTTTCTGTATCATGTTTAAGTACATGTTTTTCTGGTATTGGAACCATGTAATGTAAGACATTTGGTGGATATATTAAATGCATGTATGCTTTAATTTGTGGGTGTATTCTCGGGTTGGGTATTATATTTGGTTGTTTGTGGGTGTTTCACGTGACCCAAAGTTTGGGGCGTGACAGGTTCATTGCAAAGCGATTGATTTAGGATTAGGTGATGGTTAACACTTAGCTGTTTATAATAGTTTTCTCTCCATCTGAGTCACTGTTATTATATACTAAATCGAAGCTATGTCAGCAATTTAATTTTACTTAGTAAGGTCAGTTGCCTAGATAGTAGAATTAATAGGAATTGACCTGTCTGATCATATGATGGATAGTAGACATCCTCTTATTGAGGCATGCTATTCACAAGATACCAGGCTGCTGGCGAATTTCTTTTGAAATGGTAGAGGGAACCAAATTAAAATAAATTCAAAGTATTACTTGTCATAATTAACGGTATTTTTTAATTATGTGATTCTCAAGATTAAAATGACTTTCAACCCATTCACTTTAATACTCAAAGAAAACAAACTTACGTAACCTAATTATGTTGACTGAAAACGAAACTTGGACATTGTCTTAACTGTCGAGGATTATAAATTTGTGTTAACAGAGATATGTCCACCAGTATCTGATGTGGGGGCGACCAAACAGAAAACCTAAACCCATCAAAAGTGGTAAAAAACTGATCAGATGGCTCGCCGTTACATTTTGACTTCAATGTCAAATGTTTTGCAGTATCAGCATCCGTCTATGCCTAGTGTCTATGACATGATTATGAACCTCAAAAAAATGTTGGGAATCAAAATTGTGCTTCTAGGCAGGTAGCCATGAAATCTCTAATGAATGCAAACATAGCTGAAGGCATCCCAATTAGGGATCATGTTCTGAAGATGAACAGTTTTCTGAATGAATTGGAGATCCTTGGAGCTAAAATTGATGAAAAAATCCAGGTCGATATCGTACTCCAGTCACTACCTGAAAGTTTTAGGCAGTTTTCCTGAGCTATACCATGAATAAGATCAGCTTTTCATTGACAGAATTTCTTAAAAAATTTCAAGCAGTTGAGGGTGTTCTTAGAAAGCCAAGTTCTGTGTATGTGGCTGAGAAGGATTCTTCATCTAAGCCGAAAGGTAAGAAGAAGAAAAAGGTTTAAACACAAGGAGGCACAGCTCCAAAAGTAGTTAAGGGATCAAAAGCTGGTGTGAAGAAGCCGAGAGGCAAGTGCTATCACTGTAACCAGTTTGGGCATTAGAAAAAGCAGTGTTCGATTTTTCTTAGTAAACAGAACAAATAAGGTAATTTCTATTCTTTGGTGGTTGAAACATATTTAACGGTGAGCTCGGTGTCTATCTTTCCCTCCTTTCGCTCCAGGAGAGCGTTCTCTTCTCACTCAAGAGAACGTTGCTTATTTGTGATGCTGTGCTTACTCTGGTAAGTCATGGGTTCAGCTGTTACCTTTGGTTGCTGGTGTTTCCCAATGATGGTTGTCTTAATTAAGGTTCTAGATCTGGTATGGCTATTTTGCTATTATCAACTAAGGTTTCCTGTCTCTACACTTTCCCCCCATTGGTTGGGGAACGTGACTATCACTGTGAGACTAGGCTTCACTTGGTTTGGGTCGGTGGAATTTCTTTGTCCTTGTTAGTTCCTTGATTTTAATTGGTCGTCCTACGACTATTATGTTTTGTACTATTTTTCTTTCCTTCGGTTCAACCTCTTGGGTAAGCATAAGGAGTAGCATTTTAGTATTGCCCTTATGTTTTTTTTTCTGCCTGTATAGCCCTCAGTGATTTTGTCAGGGCGGTTATATGATTTTGGGAGGAGTTTGATCCCCTTTGCTTAGGCTATGTTGGTTAGGGTGCGAGGATGGGCCGATGGCGGAGTTACTAGGTTGGCCTTTTGTCTCCGATCTGAGCTTTCCTTGGGGCTGCTCGTTCTCCTGCGCCTTAGTGCCGTGGTTTTGAGGTCCAGCCTCATCTAACCTCCTGAGCTGCTGGGGTTTTGAGGTCTTCTCGTTTATATCATGGCTGTCGTAGGCTTTCTGAGGAGTTTTGGGGTGATCATCTGTGGTATTACCACATGACATGGTTATTATTGTGTATGATTGGGCATGTTATGTTAGTGTTGCTTTGCTCATCAGTGGTTTTTGCCTATCCATGCGGGTTGTGCATGGAACATGTTTTATTAGATAGTATCGCCCGCTTTTAAGCGGGGGTTGGGTCTTTGTTTTTTAGGGCATTAGTTGTTATCCGGGCTTGACTTGGTTATATGGAGCTTTCTTCCTATATGGTACTGATGTAATTCCTGGGGTATGCCCCATGTAAACATGCATATTTTTTTCTTTTTCTTTTATGTTACAATTAATTATAAAAAAAAACATGTTTAGCGGTGTTATCTACCGGTACTTAGTGTGTAGATACGAAAGCCACTAATCATATGTGCAATTCTTTGCAGGGGTTTCAGAAAATCAGGCTGCATAGTGATGGAAAAATATATTTGTACATGAACAATAATACAATGGTGGTAGCAGTTGCAGTAGAAGATATCACTCTCAAGGGGGAGAGCTTCTCTCTCTACGAGAGCTCTCCCCAAGCCCTTCATGGAGTTTTGGTTATGGATGGTGGAGGCATGCAATGGTGTTTAGAGTATCTATGAAGCATCTTCTCACGAAGAGCAACTCTAAAGACAGTGCGTTTCTTTTGAGGTACAGATTCTAGGTTATGTTTTTTGCTCAAGCTATTATGCGATTTGGGGGCAGAGATCTTGTATGAGCTAAGCGTTTGACGCACTGTCCACTATCATCTTGTTGTGCAAGATCTTTTGGGTTTTTCTAAGTCTAACATGGTGGTTAAAGCCATATTTGTCATATACGACATGTATATTATGTTGGTTATTTGTCTTTTGACATCGATCTAAGGTACATATGGTGGTTTTGAAGAGGTTTCAACTCGTATGGTTTTGTTTATTGATCTAGAATTTGCATGTAAGATCTGCTTTTGAAATTTTGAATCCGGATTAGGTCTGGATGATGTATGGTGGATTTGGGTTTCTAGTTCGGCGTTCCCAACGTCCAAGATCCAGTGTATTTGGGTTTATTTTGCCTGTATTTTGAAGAACATTGAGTTTGTCTTAATATTGCTGGAAATAGGGTATGACTGAAGTTTGCTACAGATGACTGCTAGGAAGATAGCGTTGTTCTTTGTTTAGCAGGCGCACGGTGGAAGATGACAGGTGTGATTGGAGTGCATGGATTCAGTTTTAACGCGCTGGAAACCATGTGTATCGTTCCAAGCTACAACTTTGTTGGTGGACATAAACCAGTTGCATAAGTTCGGTGATAGAGTACCAGGTTTTATTCCTTGGGTTCTCTCCGAGGAAGATGAAGCTGGTGTACCACGTGTTGTTGAGTGTTGGAGTTTTGTTTAATTTTCTAACACTAGTGATGTGATTTATTTTTTCAGAACATTGGGAATACTACTATGCAGATCTATTGGAAAAATACCTCAAAGTGGAGGTAGGTGTAAAGTGGGATCCACCCGCTAGTGGTTTCTTCATCATGGTGGGTCCCAATGTGCTGTCTTTAGTAGGAATGGTAATTTTTTTCGTTCCGTCCCGTTCTCGTCTCGGTTTGTAGTGTTTTTTTCGCTCCTGATAACAACGGGGTGAGGATGATATTTGTTTTCCTCGTCCTGTTTTTTTTGCCCCGCATCCGATTACATAAAATAAATATTTTTTAAATATTAATATATGTATAAAATATATATTTTACAAATATAATAAGTCTAAAATATTAAAATATTATATTTATCTCTAATTTTTTTATTTATTATATTTTTCATATTTAGTTATATTAATTCATCAACTATTATTTTTTCTTTATTATATTATTTATAATTTTTATTAATATTACTCTTTTAAATCTTAAAAATTATACCCGAAATATCTCTGTACCAACCCCATTTCTTGTTATTTTTTTGATATTTTTTTTATTTTCGCTCTAATCAAATAAGGAACGAAAATAAGAGAACTAATCCTCACTTCGCTCTACTATATTGCCATTTCTAGTCTTTAGTCGCTGTAGCCATTTCGGTGGCGGTTGTGAAGACCAATTTGTGAGGTGATTTTGTGGGTCTTTAGTGGTGGGCCCACTTGCATTAATGAGTACTAGTTGGTGTGGCTGGTATGATTAGGCATGGCTGTTTTATGAAACTGGGGGCTGTTACCACCTGATTTTCTCTTTAGACTATTTTGTTTGGGTAATTGATATTTGCCGATATTTGTGAATTTTTTTTTGGGTAATTGATATATTGTGAATTTTGAGATTGTGACGGAGTTTACGAGGTAATGGTAGGACCCGTTATGTCCTGCGACTTGGTGAACCCTTTGGGGATATGAAATACCACTGATGGGCTTCCCCGGGCGGGTATACTCTTGTTCTGAGTAATACAAGGATAAATGGTGGGTTTTAGTGGAAAATGATGTCATTCAAGTTGGGATTCTAATGCTAATTATGAAGAAATTGAAACTTGGCAAAATGTTTGTAATGTTGAACCACTCTCGGTTCAATCCGTTGGGATTGGGGTTTGCAAATTCAGTAAGTGGAATATGGGACCCACCCACTTTTTTATTGTGTTCGGTGCTACATTTTTGTAGTGCTATGATGGTGGACTTGTGGTAATGTGGGTCCTGCGGGGTTGGAATATTGAATGCTGGTGTTGGGACCTGCCTATTTTTGGTATGGATCTTTGGTGGTTCTTGGAGTAGAAATGTAGTTGTTGGTCTGCTTCGTCTGGATCCGATGGTACAGTTTCTTTGAGAATGGCCTAGGGTTCTCTTTACTGGATTCTCTGGAGATATTCTACCTATTGCTTTGCTGACTTGTTGGGGCCTCCCACCACTTCTGTTTAGCGACCCTTTACACTGGGGATGTTGGTCTTTGCGTTGGCAGGTTGAGTTGGAGTTTCTTTTTTTTTTGTGTAATTAATTGTAATATAAAAGAAAAGAAAAAATGTATATGTTTTCAAGGGGCATATTTCAGGTAGTTACATCACTTACCAACATAACAAAAAATGAAAACTAACAACAACAACGACACCTAACTTCGCCTAACGGCGGGGTTACATAAGTTGAAAGCAAAACCATGCATACTCTACATGGATATGAGACAACAAAATAACAAACACGCCCAAGCACAACCCACATGGGTAGGACGCCATAAAAAAGCTAACTCAGCTGGCAAAACCCCAATCCATTGGGATTGGGGTTTGCAAATTCAGTAAGTGGAATATGGGACCCACCCACTTTTTTATTGTGTTCGGTGCTACATTTTTGTAGTGCTATGATGGTGGACTTGTGGTAATGTGGGTCCTGCGGGGTTGGAATATTGAATGCTGGTGTTGGGACCTGCCTATTTTTGGTATGGATCTTTGGTGGTTCTTGGAGTAGAAATGTAGTTGTTGGTCTGCTTCGTCTGGATCCGATGGTACAGTTTCTTTGAGAATGGCCTAGGGTTCTCTTTACTGGATTCTCTGGAGATATTCTACCTATTGCTTTGCTGACTTGTTGGGGCCTCCCACCACTTCTGTTTAGCGACCCTTTACACTGGGGATGTTGGTCTTTGCGTTGGCAGGTTGAGTTGGAGTTTCTTTTTTTTTTGTGTAATTAATTGTAATATAAAAGAAAAGAAAAAATGTATATGTTTTCAAGGGGCATATTTCAGGTAGTTACATCACTTACCAACATAACAAAAAATGAAAACTAACAACAACAACGACACCTAACTTCGCCTAACGGCGGGGTTACATAAGTTGAAAGCAAAACCATGCATACTCTACATGGATATGAGACAACAAAATAACAAACTCGCCCAAGCACAACCCACATGGGTAGGACGCCATAAAAAAGCTAACTCAGCTAGCAAAAACCACGCCTATACACCAAAAATTATTGAAAATAGAAGCCAAAGCTAACTTTCCAATATTGAACAAGCTAGGATTATTAAAAACTCTTAATTCCTGTTGAAGATCGGGTCCTCGATGGGGTTACAGGTTCCAAAATTTGATCAAGAAATGGAGAGAGCAACATCTAACAAGAGCATTAAGAGGACAACCAGCACTTATAACCCAAACTGCTCAGAAATCAAAATCGGTCCTCAACAGTGCCAAGAAGGCATCCAAACTCCACAAGCGAGGGAAACAAAAGAATCTAATTTTATACGCAAGAGAATCTTCGCTCGAAAAACCATCAAGCCTATCTTCGCATCCAAGCGAGTAAAAATTGAACACCTCCCCCAACAATGTAAAGATCCTATAAAACCACTGAGCGCCAAAACAAATTCCATTGGCTCAAGAAACCAACAAACCATTTGACAATAAATCTTTGTCCAAGCAGCACTTATGTGCTTAAAAACACTTTCACCTGCTAGCAACAGTACACCCTGCTCGGCCCACTCTAACCATGATTTTACAAGTGTTACCCGAGAATGGGCCCACAACCCACATGTTAACTAAGGCTCCATCACGTTTGAACAAAATAGCCCCAAACGAGGCCCAACCATTACACGGGTATTTCCACCAGGAACACACAACCACTAGCCACAATTGAACAAACCAAACCCGTGGGCGCACATACTTCAGCCATAAGCTGTATGTCGCCCACTGTTTCCAAGAAATCCGGCTAAACTAGTGGTATTACCACTATACACCTTACATCACTTGTGGGATACAGCCACCATCCCACACAAACGTTACAAACAAAATCAATGGGAACCACGATTTTGCTCACAAGAATAATGGGACCCACCAAGCACCATGATTTAAGTAAGCAAACTATAACCCAATCACAAGGAGGATGGGCCCACAAACCACTAGTTTACTAAACCATCAACAGGTTGCACAAAACCACTGCCCATGGTTTTGCTAAAACCAGACGTTAGTGCTTCCTCTTGGCTGGCTAGGGGCCCATCTACCTCTGGCACTTTACTCTTAGACCTCTACTGGTTTCCCTTAGGTTGTCCTTTTTTGATTTTAGGATCTTACTTTGGTATGAACTTATTTCTTCACTGCAGCATTTGAGGTGTCGACACCAATTGAAGATGAGTCGACACAAAAGTCCCGAGGCTGCCTGAAGAATTTGTGGTGTCGACACCAGAGACCTCAAGTGTCGACACAAATATATCGAGATTTTCTACAGAATTTAGTGTCGACACCAAAGGCAAGTTGAATCGACATAAAGTGGCTCCTCTGGATGCTGAAGTTTCAAACGAGTCGACACCAGATCCAAATGTGTCGACACCATGATGTTGGTAAGGTAGCGTGAAAAAATTGTGTTGATCCTTAAGAAAATTCGTGTTGACCCAATCACTTAAGGGATCATGCCCTAGATATTTTGTGTCGACACCTGCGATGAAAATTCATACTCGCAGCAGATTTGAACGGCTAAATTTTTGGCATTTATTGCTTCCACCTACCTCCAACGGTCATGAATGCACAAGAGTTTATATAAGGAGTAATTTCTTAGTATTTACTCCAACTAGAGACATACATTTACTCTTCTATTGCTTGAATCAAACGCAGAATTCTCAAGCTCTCATTTATTGCTGAATCTCCAGCTCTTGTTTCTCATCTCTCTTTACTTTCTCATTTATTATAAATTATTTCTGTAAAGAGAGTGAGTGTTTTTCATTTATTCAAGGGTGAGTCACTCTTTATCCTTTGAGTGAATGAGTAAATCTCATAAAAAAAAGAGTTCAAGAGAGATCAGAAGAAAACAGGAGCTTATTTTTATAGGATCTTTTTGAAGTTGTTTTAGGCTTGTGAATGTGCCGGTAAACATTCAACTTATTCAAGCGAAATCTTGAAGATTGTAAAGGCTTGAAATGCGCCCGTGAAGCATTCTATATAATGAAAATACTCAAGGGAGAATATGAGGAGTGGATGTAGGCTTGGAAGAAGTCGAACCACTATAAAATCCTTGGTGTCCGGTTCCATCTCTCCATCCCTAATCTTTTAATTTTTGTATTGCTTCAATATTTGATTTTCTTGCTTTATTTGTTTGCGATATTAAAATATTTTTGAAAAGATTTTTAAATTGTAATTTATTTTTAAAGACCCAATTCACCCCACTCTTGAGTTGCCTAGAATTAACAATTGGTATCAGAGCTTGGGCTCTTGTTTTTTACTTAACAGTCTAAAAGTTTATATGGCAACCACTACCATCGAACCTATCCAATCCGAATGTCAGTCGACCAATAGACCCCCTTTGTTCAATACAACAAACTACAATTATTGGAATGTTAGAATGGGGATTTACATTCAAACCGTAGACTATGACATTTGACGGTTTATCATAAATGGACCCAAAAAACCCACCAAAACTGTTGACGGGGTTATTATCCCTAAACCAAAAGCTGAATGGATTGAAACTGATATTAGGGAGATACAAAAAAATGCTAAAGCTATGAATCTCCTATTTTGCTCACTTGACCCAAATAAGTTCAGTAGGATCTCTACATGTGACACCGCTAAAGAAATATGGGATAGACTTGAAGTTACCCATGAGGGTACCAATCAAGTGAAAGAGTCAAAAATCAGTCTACTTGTACATAATTATGAATTATTCAAAATGAAGCATGATAAAATAATTTCTGATATGTTTACTCGCTTCACTGATACTATTAATAGACTAAAATCTCTGGGTAAGATTTATATTAACGCAGAAATTGTAGAAAAATTTTGAGGTGTATGCCAAAGAGTAGGGAAGCTACGGTCACGGCCATTCAAGAAGCTAAAGACATGAACAGGCTCAGCCTAGAAGAACTTCTTGGTTCTCTCATGACCCATGAGATGAACATCAAGATGGACGAAGATGAAGATAATAAAAAGAAGAAAAGTATCGCCTTCAAGTTCTCAACTCATGAAGAAGAATCCGAGGAAGACTCCTCAGGTGAGAAAATGAAGACATAGGTCTCATCATGAATAAATTCAAAAAGTTTCTTAGAAACAAGAAACAAGGAGGAGGAAATTTCTTCAAGAAGGAAGGACACCGAAACAAGCCTACCAAATTCAAAGGCGACTCTAGTAAGTTCAAAAACGAATTCAAGAAGGAAAAGATCATTTGTTATGAGTGTAAAAAGCCTGGACATGTAAAGGCTGAATGTCCTCAGCTCAAAAAGCAATTTAAAAAGGGTTTAAAAAAGGCCATGATAGCTGTTTGGGGTGAAATGATGATAGCAGCTCTGAAGATGAAAAAGAGAAAAATAAAGTAACAAATCTATACCTCATGGCCAAAGAAGATGATGAGGTAACTCCTAACCCTTTCTCTTTAGATGAACTGCAATGTGCATTTGAAGATTTGCATGATGAGTTAAGAAAAATGGGTGCAAAGAATACTATTTTGAAAAGTTAGTTATTTCCTCCTCAACTGAAATTAAAACTTTGAGAAATGAAAAATCTGTTTTATCAAAACAAGTTTCTGTTTTGAAGGACCAGGGGTATTGGTGAACCCAGGGAAAGCAGGTGGAATAGGTGGAGAATCAAGATCAATGGAGATAGAAGGAATGTCCCGAGGTGTAGGGGGAGGATTCTAGTAGATGCAAGAGTACCACGACGAGTTGTAGTCCAGACTCCGTCAACATTTGCAATCTACATATGTTTAAGGGAGGAGCAACCATACAAGTTATACTTAGAAAAGGCAACAGCCTTCTCCTCAGATAAATCAATACCAAAGTGTTTGAAAACATTTGTTAGAAACATGACATGAGGAAGGGAAGAGTTTGATTTTCCATGAGATTGAAATATACTAGAAATAAAAAAAAATCGAGATCAAGGGGTTTCTTTTCCAAGATGCACTACATAACAAAGATATGCATATAGGTGACATCCCCAAATTTTTTCATTTGGGATAGAAAAATGTGGTCCACCATAAGATGGCGGATTCTAAGTTCAGGTTTAAGAGAGTTGGCTTCCAAGGGTTTTGAGGGATCAACTTTCTCAACCTCAAAAATATGTTTTACAGCATCATGGAAGGAGAAACCTTCAAGGTCAATATTCTTTTATTTACATGATACAAACAGATCTTCCTCAGGAATGTCGAGAATTTCATAAAAAATACGAGGGGTTAAGTGAATATCAACACCATTTATCTAAGTGGTAATAGCGGTAGAGGAAATCAGTAGAATGTGCATGTTAGCATAAAAAAGTTTGACAAGAGTAGGATAATGTGGGTCACGGGTTTGAAGTAGCCTTTCCCAACCCAAATCGGAAAACCAAGTTCCGAAACCCATCTCAATGGAATTGAAATAAGCAAAAATTGACAGAGCGGGGGTTTAGTTTTATTTGTTGAATATGTGTAGGACGTAGGTGCCTCGTGGTACTCACGTAATTTCTTGGGGTATGTCTCTTGTAATCATGTCATTTTTTTTCTTTTTCTTTTATATTACAATTAATTACCCAAAAAAAACATGTTTTGGGATTTTTAGCTTATCGGCTCAAATTTGGGATGCATTCTAAATTGTCAGCTGAAGTTTGTGGAGTACGATAGAATTTGTTTTGGTATTCAGTGGCCTTATTAGATCTTTACATTATTGGGGAGGAATTCAATTTTTACTCGCTTGGATGCGAAGATAGGCTCGATGGTTTTCGGAGCAAAGACTCTTGCGTAGAGATCTAGTTTCTTTGACTTCCTTTACTTGTGGGGTTTGGATGCTTTCTTGGCAATGTTGAGGATTGATTTTTGACTTCTGAACAGTTTGGGATCCTCTCTATACTCTTTGTTAATTCTAGACAACTCAAGAGGGGGTGAATTGGGTCTTTAAAAATAAATTATAATTTAAATTTTTTTTTGAAAATGTTTTAATATTGCAAACAAATAAAGCAAGATAATCAAATATTGAAGGAGAGAAAGTTATCCCTAAGGTGTCAATGGTGATTCCTGTTCTCGGTGCCTCTGGATCACAATCCCATGACTATGGTTGGGTGTAACTAAGGCACTGGCGAGCGATAGTGTTAGCTTGGAACTTTGTGAGCTCAACCAAGCCACTATACTACTCGTGGATGCTTTTGCTAAACAATCTTCGATTTTCAATCGAAGGTTAGTTTTAATGGAGTTTTTTCTCGTTACCAGTCTCTTTGGGGGTGCCGTTGGTCTTATAAATGTTATATGAGTTAATCTTAGATCTTTTGTTGGTGCAAAGCTAAGTTTTGGCTTCTATATGTGTATCCTTGCTGGATATTGCTCTCAACTGTGGCTTTTCAGCCTCTTACGCCAATGATGGTGTTTCAACCATGGCATACTGGCAATTTGTACATGCCCAACAAGATTTGTTAGTTGTGACGGGTCATTAAAGAGGGTTCTGTGCTTCGTGTTATGCAAACTTTAGCGGGTCGTGTCCTGTTGTTACCTATCTTGGCTTTATGGTTTTTGAGCTTGGAGAATAGGTGGTTGCTCTCTGTTATTAGTGGTTTCGATGCCTCTTACAACGATTTTTGAGTGTAACTTGGGTGCCCTTATATCGGGGATGTTATTAACAGTCCTAATACTTTAATAGCATATCTGTTTGTACGGGGCTATTGTCAAGTCCAAAATCGAACCACCCAAGAAGAGCGATGAAGTTTCCATCTCCACCAAAGGTAAAACTGAACCTCAAACTCGTAATCGTAACATTAAATGTTTCTGTTGTTTGGGCGTAGGTCACATAGCTTCATAATGTCCAAATAAGAGGACCATAATTGCACATGCTGATGGAGAGGTGGAAACTAAAAGAACTTGTGCCTTTGCTCTACTGCAAAACCACATGCAAACCAACAAGCCACAACCCACGGTATTAAAAAAAACCACTAATGGTTTTCCAAAACACCACCACGCGCTCCAAGGAGCCGTGTACACCACCCGCTCACACAGAACTTTATCTTCAAGCTTAGGAAATAGCTTAAACAAACTCATTTATCTTGAAGAAAATTGAATTTAATCTGGTGATGTGAACCCGCAAGGATTTGAATCCCCTTGAACCTATCATCGTTGTTTATCCTTCCAAAGAAGGTCTTCAAGGAAGTGAAAAGTTTGTTTAGAACCTTTTTGTGGAGTGGCCCGAAAATGAAGTCGTCTGGGGCTAAGGTCTCGTGGGATGAGCTGTGTGTCCCCAGGAAGGAAGGGGGCTAGGCATCAAGTCCCTTGTCTTGTGGAACAAAGCCGCCGTGGCTAAACACATTTGGTTCTTGCTTACCGGGGGTGCTATCTCTCTTTGGTGTATGTGGATTAAGTATTATGTCATTCATGGTAATTCCTTCTGGAAGGTCAAGATTCCCCAATCTGTCACTAGGTGTTGGAGGAAGCTTCTCCAATTTCGCCCTTTGATTAAGTCATTTGTCAAGTATGAGATTGGTAATGGCAAGGACACCTTTCTGTGGTTGGATCCCTGGCACCCTTGGGGTTCTATCCTCGAGACCAGGGGCCCTCGCATTATTTATGATTCCGGTTTGGATCGATTGTCCAAAGTTCAGAGTGTTGTGGACTAATGCACCAAGAAGAGGTCGTCAGCGGTCTCCATGGACCTCATTGAGATGGCTAGGGAGGTAGGGTTTTATCCTGACTCTTCTAGGGATGACAGTATTCGTTGGCTTCTGATAGTGGGAAGTTTTTCATTGGATCATTATGGGAGGCGATTCATGAGCATAGACCCAGGCCTAGTTGGCGTAACATTGTTTGGTTTAAGCAACATATCCCTCGGGTTAGCTATATCCTTTGGGTGACTATTAGGGGGAGGCTTAATACTAGTGAGAGGCTAAGGCTTAATACTGGTGAAAGGCTGAGGCTTTTTGGGATAGCATGTGACTATAGTTGTAGTTTGTGTTTTGGTTTTGAGGAGTCCCATGGTTATCTATTCTTCTAGTGCAATTATGCTAATCAGGTGTGGTCTTGGGTCCTGAATAAATGTAAGCTTGGTTGGTCTGAGTCATCCTGGCAAGTTTGGTGGACTAAACTTACTAATGGTGGAGGTGGCTCGGCTCTAAGCTCTCTGGTTCGCCGGCTAGCTCTTTCTACAACTATTTATTGTATATGGAAAGAGCGTAACCTGCAAAAGTTTCAAGGTAAGTAGTTCACCGGTGTGAGATTGTGTTTAAGGAGATCTATGAGCTTATTAGGGGTAGGAATTCCTCTAGTCGTAGGCTTCCTGATTCCCCTACCAATAGGGCTATTCAAGAGGAGTGGGGTGTTCCTCTAGACATTTTTGAAACTAATTGTTGAAATGTTTTTTTATCCTTCGCAGGGGAAGGCCAGCTTTCTTGTGAGGTTTGGGATTTTTTGTTTGGAATGTTGAGGGCTTTTCTCTAGAGTGTGAGTTGGTTCTGCTTCATCTAATCATTACTCTTGCTAGCTTTCTTTGTGCAGATAAGCTTGGAAGCTCTAAGGAGCAGTGGGATTTGGAATTTTTTGATGGAGTGTGGAGTGATACACTTTTGAGTGAGTGTAGTGAGGTTTGCTAACATTATTACTTGTGTTTGCTCCTTGTGTAGCTGCGGTGGTGTGTGGGGTCCTGCTTCCTCTTTGGGTGCTATCCTTATATGGCAGTTTCCTCGCTTGATGAGAGATTTGTTTCTATCTCTTTTTTAGAGGGCAGAGTGATACAGTTTGTGTGGAGTGTGTGAGGCCTCTTACATGGGTGTGTGTGTTGTTCTTTTTTTCCTGTTTTCATACAGTCTCATGTCTCCTCAGGTCTCTGATTTTTTCATATCCCAAGAGGAATAAGTCCTGCCCTCTTTTATGAGGAGACTGGTTGCTGCTGTCTTACTTAACAGGTTTCGGTTGTTGCTCCTTAGCTAGAGAATATGCCCTGTGTGTCTCGGTCCCGTGTCCAGGTCTATCCTCGGCGGAAGAAGTCTCGGTTGAGAGGATGATTTCAACTTACTTCCGGGTCAGGATGTTTTGGTTTTGTATCCTCTAATGGTTGCTTAGCTATGGGGGCTATCCATAGTTATATTTTTTGTGTTGGTTTCTTTTGGATCTTGGTGTTCGCTTATGTTCCTAATTAGCTGTTTACTCGTACATTTTGCGTTATTTTACTTAGGTGCTATCCATAGATGCTTTCCCTTTACAGCCTTGCAAAGGACTGTGTGTGTGTGTGTGGATTCGCTATTTCAGCTCATGTTGGGCCTGGCTTACTATTGCATATTTCTTTCTCATGTGCGACTACTATGTTGGGTTCATGGTTTTTTTTCTTTTTTCGGAGCTGCTCCTGCTCTATTTGCTGTCCAGGTTGGTGCGCAGGGTGTTAGCCGTGGCCTGTTTGTGCTGTTTGTATATATCCTTTGTCTCAAATTGCTCCAGGGGTCCAAGCGTGATTTCCTCTTTGTTGGGGCTGTCTAACTGGTGGCCTCCTTACTGTTGCGGTCTTGGGTATTTCTAGTGGTCCTTGCAAATGATTAGGGTTAATATAGCTTCTGGTGTCTTTCAGCCATGTGTCTTGTGCATTGGCGATGTTTTGTGCCTGTTTAATGTTTATTGGTTATTTGTATAGGCATCTATTTTTGGTCAAGTGTTGTTTGGTTTTCTAGCCCATTACCCATAAGGGGTTATGGTTTAAGCATCCATAGCTTGGCTTTTTCGGTTTTGGTTTTGCTCATGTTTGTTGCTATCGGTCTTGATTTTTTTGTTTGTTGGTGTTTGGTTAGGGCTAAGCCTAAAGCCTTTGGTTGCTTTTGGCTTTGTTTTTGGGTGGTGGTTTGTAAGGTCTAGGGTATACCCCTTATATTCATGTACTTTTTTTCTTCTTTTATAATACATTTAATTACCCCAAAAAAGAGCGAAAAACATGTTTTTTATTCGAACAAACATGGTTTAAACGTAAAAATCAACATTTATAGCATTTTTAACGGTAGAAAAGTATATAATTGCACATAGCATCCTTTAACGACAAGATGGTCTAGGATCCTACCTCGTTGAGTTAAAACTCAACGCCTTGAAAAACGAACCTCGACGAAACGGGATTCCGTTCAAATGAACACGGAGCACCTAGCATAGATACCAAGGATCCGTTATTCGATCGCTGAAAACCAAGTCCCGGGCCCACCAAAAGCTAGATAGAAGGTAGAGGTTTTATGTGAAACTTAGCTTAGAAGAAAACAAGATCTGCAAATATCTCCAAAAAGCTAATATTTATAGGCCATGCCTTACAAGAGGTTAGTCGACTGGACCACCCAAGTCAGTCGACTGAAAAGGCTACTGGAATCTTGAAAAACATCCACCGACCCAACCCAGTCGACTGGGTCACCCAGTCTAGTCAACTGGTTCCACACACTATCAACCCAGTCGACCAGATTACCCAGTCCAATCGACTGGTCGACAGAGAAAACAACTTCTGCGATAGAACAGGTTTTACAGCCTCAAACCAAACTAAACATGCTTCTTTGAAACTCGAACAAGCGTAAAATACATATACACCTGTTGTTCTACTATGAAGAAACAAAAACCAACACGCCAAATATGTATATACGAAAAAGAAGAGGGACCGGGTCTCATAGATATCCTGTTGTCATGGCCATGATGTTTATATAAGGCTGAAAACATAAAAATTCTCTTTAAAAATTCTCTGTTATTTGTTTATTTCAAGGTTTTCCTCCATTTTTCTTATTCTATTTTGATTTCTCCTTTTCTATACTTTAGTTCATGTTCTTGTTGGGTAACAAGTGGTAGATCTGGTCTAAATCGAATGGGTCGTGGTCTTCATTATGTGCGCCCCCTTTTTCTGTATGTTCTGTAGTTATGGAAACATTTTAATGTTATGGCCACGTGTTTTGTTAAACTCACAATAATGGCCACCAATGCACTTGTTCTTTTTTCAACAGCCGCAACGTTTATTTCCATGTTTGTCACAGCAGCCATATCCTCTAGCTACGGCCGTGAGGTTTTGTAAGACTAGTGACATGAGAAATGTGTTTCAAGCATTCTATTATTCATTTTAATGACCTATATGTCTTATTTTATTTTGAGATATTGCTTCTATAAAATATGAATGATGGTAGATCTAACATAGAATAAATGGGTTATGGTTTGTCACGCCCCAAACTCCGGGTCACGTGAAACACCTAAAAATAACCAGATAAAATCCAACCCGAGAATACACTCTCAAAGATAAACCATACATGTATTATATATAAACGCCAAATGACATATATTACACGGCTCCAACGCCAGAAAACAACATGTTACAGCATACATGTAACAAAAGACAAAAAGGAAGACTACAGATCTTTCGCCTCCTCAGCAACCTTCAGATCACCCTACGCGATCGGTACCTGAAAATATTTTATACCACACCGTGAGCCAAGGCTCAGCAAAAACTAGACAAGCATGCAGTATAAACAAAACATGCTAGGAAACCGAAATGCAGGTTTAGACTCTCTTTCAAGTCTTGAAAATAGTTTTCACATGCAAACGGGAAAGCGAGAATATAATCATATTTGACTCACTCACATGAGCCTTGAAAACAGTTAAAAAATAGTTTTTAGATCGCGATTGACACGACTCTTAAAATAATTTAAAAACTGGTCTATCCGTCCCATAATACAATACATGCCGCCTATGATACATACAACTGGCCCTCACACGCTGCAACCACAGTCCTAACATTGAGATAAAGATCCATACATAAATATCCCGGGATAAAATCGTATACTATGGGATTAAACCATAGACCAACCACGGGGTAAAACCGCAAACCTTACCACGGGATCAAACCGCAAACCTAACCACGGGATCAAACCGCATACCTTACCGTAAGCCATGGGATAGGACCGCTGACCACGAATTAAACCACGGGATAAAATCGTAAACCACGGGATAAGACCGCATACTACGGGATAACACCACATACCATGGGATAAAACTGAACACTACAGTATAATACTATATACTACGGGATAACACCGAAACTACGGGATAACACCGAACATTCCTATGCATAACCAAATCAGGATTTAAATGCATATAACATACCACATACACCACATGCATGTGTTCTACCGATCCATCACATCCATACCTAATAAAACTCTGAGTCTTACAGCATGCAACCACGATACACATAAGATATCATGCCATGAAATCCACTTACATAAATGAACAGTTATAATTGCACATAGCTATATAACCAGACTACACATCACATGCCACACACTCGTCATTCGATACCCGAATGACCCATCCACAAACCAGGACTCGTCTACACCTACCGGGACAACCAACACCTACACCGGAGATCAACACCTGAACCTC